>CAICTM010000704.1:0-51931 GCA_903772945.1 Seminavis robusta
ACATCTCGCTTGAGTTCCGTAGGTTTTCGTCGTTCTTGCAGCTGGACTGAGTTTCTGGAAGGATGCTGCCACTTGAGGTCGGGGGCACCTCCTCGTCGTCGACAGTTTGGCGATGACGGCGGCGAAGAGAGAATCTCTGATTTCGCTTGTTACATCGTCGCGTTCAACGGTCTGTGTCTTACCTGGTAGGGACAATACATCTAGCATGGTGTTGCCAAATGTTTTGGCCGTTCGCGGACTGATTCCTTCTGGGGCCAAACCTTTCGCGAGAACTGCCGTGCCCTCCTTGATGGGGATGTTGTAGATCGATCTTTGTCCTTGGTAGACGGGCCTTTCCGGCGAGCATGGTGGGTGGGCCGGCTGGATTGCGTACCCTCGACTATTGGCGGGCTAGGGACTTCCCATCGCCGGATCTCGTCGGGGGCCGGGGCGTTGTCAGCTGTATGGTCGAGTTCGGCACTCACCCATATCCCAGGCTTCGGCAGCCGTGCTGCGGCACAGGCAAGAATCCTATCGCTGGCGAATGGCTGCATCTTGTCGCTGTTCGTTGACCACTCGTATGCTCCATTGACCCCGTTCACATTCCCGTACCAAAAGCGGCTGGTGGACTGGATGGTACTCCAGAGGAGAAGCTGGGTGTCGGCGGAGCCGTACCGTCGCCTGTCCCGGGGTGCCTATCTCGGAGTCCTCCTGGCGAGCCTTGGCGGCAGGGCTTGTTCAACGCGTCCGCTGGACTCTGCTCCTGCTTGTATTTGGCGGCCTCGCGGCCTTCGCTCGTTGTGCTCCGGCTGCCTCGTGTTCACGTAGGAGCTTCTGGACGGCCATCTCAGTGGCTCGTTCTTCTCATAGTTTGCTGCCGCGAGCCGCTTTTCTTCTTGGGCGACTTCCTCCTTGCTCGTTCCTGGGCGGCCAGCTCCGAGATCTTTTGGGCTCTCTCTCCTCGTTCAGCGACCTTCGGGTGTTTTCTTGCGGGCAGCGATCTTCTGATGACCCGGGATGGGGTGCTGAAAGATCCGCCGGTATCGCTCGAGAAAGTCCCGGCGAGGCCGGGGCTTCTTCGCCTTCGAAGGAATCGACCCTCCACGTCCCTTGTGCTTCCACTCGAAAAAGCTCGTTTGGGTCAGGCGATCCCATGTTCACGGTTTCCACCGTTATCCCGGGAGAGCGTTCGCGGGTCCTTCATGGAGCGCGCTTCGTCCCAGCTCGCTCTTTTGCTTGAAGAACGGCCGTTTCGTGGGGGACAAGGCGGTACTAGCATTCCGTCAAAGTATTTGTCATTGCGTCTAAGCACCCCTTCAAAGGAGTACCCCACCTGGTTGGACCGAGTAGTCCTCGGTGACCGGCCGGTTACACTCGATACCACGTCACTGAAACAAACATAGACGGTACCTTTCATGAGAATCGGGCTCGACAAAAACTCTCCTTGCACACCACTCGGCGGTGTGCAAAACGCCGCCATCTCGACACCGGACCCTAAGGAAGTCACACTGTGTGACCCGCCGCTGGCGTCATCAAACTCTAAGTCCATGCTTACTTTTCTTCAGAGTAAGGTTTGGCGAGGGAGGCGGTCACTGTCGGGCAGCAGATACTTTTTCAGGTTGCGGACGCTCACACTAATTACCCCCAGTCAAAAAGGAAAATTGGTGTCGGGCGGCTGCAACTCTGGTTCAGAAAAAGTGAACCTGATTTGTAGCCGCCCGATTAGTCGTCCTTCTAGCTAGTCATCAACACCACATAGGCACACCACCTGTGCACCCGACACTTCGGTCCACCACCTCATCCTTGGATGAGTGGCTCTCCCGGATTCCTGTCCGTCAGTCTCCCTTATGGTCGGCTCCCTGTTAACTCATACTCTCCGTTCTGTAGAATCTCTTCATTCCCTGTCTGGGAAGGTGGGCGCATACTGTTGTGTAAGTTGTGAGAATCGAATCGAAGCGGAAGCCCCAGTTCAAGTGTTCAAGTAACTGTCACAGCCATACTGGTACTATAAGCTTCTCAGTACTTACAAGTACTCACTGTTTGAAGCGATCTCCTTTCGGACACCATAATGACTGTCTTTAAACTATTAATATTGCCTTCTTCATGGCTTCTTTTCGCAGTCATTCAGAATCTCACTATCCTCGTACCTCGTACAAAGTAGTAAGTAAGTACTAGCTAGCTAGCAGCTGGTAAGCTGGTAAAAGTTGCTATGGATAAAAGCTCGCTTGCTGTAATGTCATGACATTTCTATTCAGAAATCAAGATTTAAAGTCAGTCATTTGAGACGCTACCTCTTCCCCAACCATCGACCATTCCACGAGACTGGCTTGATTAGGGTTAATACTTGGTCCTGCTCTGAAGGCTTATCTCTCTGTGTGGAAAATGCATTTGCCGAGATCTCTGATAAGCATGGCATGGACACACAGAATCGAATGCCTCCTGGGCGCCCTCATCAGTTGGATGGGTACGTAATAGTAGTCCATGGATACGGGAACAATCATGTGCTAAGCAATGACATCCCACCCCACACAAGCTACAAGCCCAACAGAAACGTGCAGCTTTGTCGAATGATGCCAGTCATCTTGGTACCAGGTACAGTCTTTGGACACGGCATGACATGAACAGCCATAATCCCAGATTGGTGAGTCTGTGTCAAAATGGTATGGTTTCTACCAATCACCATCATCCCTTGGAAATGCTCTGATCGTGAAGGAATCCTTTGCCCCTGTCAAACCCCGGGAGAGTCTCTTGTGGAACCCCCAACGTACTGCCTTACATGCATGCCATTGCTGCTGGGGTGACAGTAACTTGAAACACCACCAAACAGCCTGATATTCGACCGAGCACCCCTATTTTAATAGATCTTGGGGCAGTCCTCCTAGCCAGCAGGGGTTGTGGGAAACAAAGAATCGCATCCACTACCTGGAATCGAATCCTTTTAGGGCGAAATGGAGCATCTCAAGGACGAAAGGAATCCCTGTCCTGGGTTCCAGCAGTAAGGCAAGCAACTCAAGTATGACTTCCAGATTGCATCCCCGTGTACACGTAGCTGTGAGGCACCAGCTGGATTCGAGTCGACACCTTTGTCTTGCCGAAGCCATTGTCTTTGCTGTTCATCTCTTGCTTCATTGCTTCGTGCAGCCACGAATACTACAGACCGCTTTGAATCATCGCTCCGCGGGTGTTCGGTATCTTATGGAGTTTCTCCTGTCAAGGTTTTGTTGTACCGGTACGTGCATGCATGATTGCCTCGTAAAAGCGAGATCCACTGGCTTCGTGGAGACAAGTGGTCGTTTGCTTTCCAGCCAAGCTCGCCTTCGCTACGCGTGCTGTCGAATGATCGAATTGTCGATACCCTGCCGGTATACCTTTGCTGGTTGGCGCAACCATAAACTTGTTAGCGATAGATGATGGAACAGAGCCGAATACGAATGAATACTGTGAGGTTGTCCGAGTGAGGACGCCTTGACGTTGCCAGGCTTTGGCTTCAGCTGCTCCCCTTTTCGTACCGTTAGGTTGACGTGTCCTTGGAAGGATCTACATGTGCGTCATCCCCTTATTCGTGAGATGGCGGTAGTGGGGTGAGGTGTGTTTTCGCTCCCAGGATTGGCACTTGGCACTGTACTTTTCTCGAGTTGCTGGCTGCAGAACCGACGCACGAGCGGCGACATGAACCGATCGCTTGCTTGGGCACGATAAAGCTGAAGCTTGCTGGCGGCTCTCGCAGCTCTTGCTAGTTCTAACGGTGTGAGCGAGATCGGCGGTCAAAGGACCGACCCAACTAACTCGCAATCGACCCTTTATTTGGGGTGTGCCCTGGCGCACCAAAGGCGCTGGCTAACCGGTCGAGTCACCCAGTCCTGCCAGGGCTGCCATTTATTAATGTCTCTTGTCCTTTCGGTCCAACCACCTACTGAAGCACTTGTACCAGTACGAGCACAACACCGTACAGAGAGACAGTTCTATTTTTAGTTTTACAGTGTAACTTGCTTACAGTACAGTAGGTATCATTGGCAAGAATTCAATGGCACGTGTAACAAAACTTTGATTTGGTTGTGGTTTGTTTGTGATAGTTTAGAATGGATTGCAGAATCTGGCCGCCTTGACGAGAGGCGAAGGGCAGAGTTGCGCACATTCTGGCAGTGTATCATCCAACTTGGGTGGCATGCTTGACGACAGTTGTTCTCTGCTGCTGTTGTTTCTCTTCTTTTGTATCGATTGATAAAGTCTGTCGTACAAATCACAGTGGAATCTATGATCCGCCTCCATAATGGCCTCTAGAATGGGATCCGTGTGTGACCATCCATCATATTGAATGTATTCTGCTTGGGCTCCCGCATCCTGTAGTGAGGAAGCGAATCGTTCCGAGACTTCAAAAGGCACCGTTTGATCTGCTGTTCCATGAAAGATGGACATGGGAGGAAGTACTTGATCCATGGATAGAATAGTAGTAGCAGCAGGAGTGTTGTGCGCGTCTTCGTTGCTGCTGTATCCGTTGTATTTGTTGTTTTCCATGATTCTCTGCAATTCTTCCACCAATCTCTGTGGATCATTGTCATCCATGGAAACAGCGGAATTGGCCTTGACTCCAAAGAGTGACTGAACAAATGACTGATCGAGTCCATGTTTTTGAAAGTTAGTGGCCATGGCTTGTACATCAGAAGGAGCGGAAATGGAGCAGAATCCCAGTAGATCGGTGGGTTTGAATCCCGTAATGGGTTCTCCCTTGACGAGTTTGAGCGCCTTTTGCAGCAGCACAACCGAAGCCAAGTGTCCTCCAGCGGATTGTCCCGCCAACATGACTTTGGTAGGATCTCCTCCATATAGATGGACATTGTCCAGTGTCCATTGAATGGCTTGTTCTGTATCTTGCACCATGGCCGGTACAGTGGCGATTGGGTAGTTTCTGTAATCCGGAACAACGACAACGACCCCCATGGCCGCAAATACCTTTGCCAGAAAGGCTCCCCACATTTTGTATCCAATGACCCAAGCTCCTCCTGTAAAGAAGATGAGGACTGGCTTGAGGTTGTCCGTGTTGTTTGAGTTGTTTTCAATCGTGCTGTAGATATCCATTTGATTCCGTATGGATCTACTGGTATCGGAAGCCTTTTTGTAGTATAGGACCTTTCTGTCACAGGTGCAATAGAATTTCAAGAATGAAAAGAAGGCAGGAGCCAGCAGGACTACAAAGACAGTCAGTCGGACTAAGTCTGTCAACAAAGTGGGAAAGGAGACAAAAGTCCAATAGACGATTCTGTACTGCAGCGAGTAAGTAGGAGGCAGATCCTGCAAGTCGACGTCGGTGTTGATGGCATCGTCTTCGTCGTCGTATTGAGTGTCAGTCATCGTAGTCGACGCTGCCACACTCGTAGCGACCACTCGAGAAATCGATGTCAGAAGCGACGCGCGTTCGTCGAAATCGGAAAACGAGTCACTCGTCACTTGCAATTGATTTTGCATTTGATCGTCGCCGTTGCTAGTGCTATTAACATTGCTGGTGCTGGTAGTGAAGCGCGATCTTCGAATCATCTTGTTGTTGGAATAGTAGTGTATGTGTAGTTTGCGTTTTTCTTGTTTTATGAGAAAGCTTCTCCTGCTGGCTAGCTAGCTAGTCTAGTCTAGTCTTACTGTATGAATCGAATCGAAGCAGCCAATGCCGTGTTTGCTTTGCAATTGCTCTGGCTTTGGAACCCGCTTCAATTGCAAGTTCTCAAGGCTTCAACAACATGGGGAATTTGCCTGGCCAAAAACCAGTCAAACTGACACTCCTCATTGGACTAAAAAAATCAAACTAATTCGCGCCTTCATACAAACAGTGCCGTTTGCACTCTTACTTAGAAGTCAAATTTTCACAATCCGTCCGCAAACCTCTAAACACAATAACCACACACCAGAAAGAAGGGCGAGGGGGCAAAGCATCACAGATGACGCGGTGGTGTCAAAGAAGGACATCCACGTTCTTGCATATTTAGTGTTAATGTTTCACTTCTTCAGTCGCATTCTTCCTAAACTGAGTCCGGTCGGGGAAGGCACGATCTTGCTGGCAAGTCCCATACCGTATTTTCCCTCTCGTGCAGTGTTCTAAAGGTTTATTGTAAATACGGTGCTGGGTTATGCTGTAAGCAAGCAAGTCACTGGTTTCAAGTCGGTTTGTGTCTTGAGTACCTTCCGAGCAACTGTTTACATCTACACAGTGACATCCAATACAAGCTGCAATAGAGGTCCTCTCTTGGGATTACCGTACAGTAAAACTTGTATTTTGGTGTACAGTGTACAGTTGTACCGTACATTTTAATTTAGACTATCCTCCTCCTTTCCAGCTTGGGTTTGAAAACAATCTGGGATCCTGACTATTGATAGAAATGACGAGAAGGACTTGGCATCGTGCAACAACCATGCAAAATTGGAGGTTTGCGGCAGATAGATATTGTAGTAGTTTACTACCACTGGTACCAGTGGCTGGCTAAAGGCAGATCAGTCTGCAGCCACGATGAATAATTCAATTTCGTCATCTGACGTCATTCGGAAAATCCTCCAGCTGACCTGTGACGCATCCTTTTTTCCCATTTGGCCACTGTCCAAAATTACCGGTACTACAGTAACACGAAAACAGTGCAGAAGCTAAGGGACAAGATTCACCGACGTTAGTCTACCGAAGTCCACGTCTCTTTTGCATGCTTCGGATTTCGCTCATGAAGCTCTCATGACCACCGGAAACAAGAGCAATGCAAAAGCTGTGCATCGAAGGAAGATCCGAACCGACTTCACTCTACTAGTAGCTAGCTAGCTAGTACTGTATGATAGCTCTATCTTCACCGAACTGCTCAAGAAGCGTGTACCGGTATAAACGCGTTAGAGGAAAACACGAAGCGAACCTCCCCGTTCCATGAATACTGATGAAAAGAAAGGAAAGGGGGCATTAACTCGGGGAAAATAAGAACTCAAGCTTGACTTCTTCTAGCCAGAGCTCTTCTACTAGACCTAGACTCGCTTGAAAGTTGAAAGGCGCCAGTGGAAGGTGCAGCGAGCAGAATCTGATAACTTCGTTGCAAGTCAAACTGGGTAGGATAGAGGATAGAAACATGGTACTGGTAGTCTGGTAGTACTTGTATAGGTCTTCACCATTCATGGGCATTGTGGTGTTTGCCCTGCAGGTATCTAGCAAAGCGATGGGTGCTGATACTATGCCGTGGAACGGGTACCGGTATAGTTGCCAGGGAGCGGATGGCGGTTGGCTGACCAGCCACTCATAACCAGAAGCCCATTCCTTTGAGTATCTAGAGGGACAGAAAGTATCCATCGGCAATAGCCACAATCCTCACGATGAGAAGCAGGCTTATTGGTAGCAGGTGATTGGTGTCATCCCCCTCTTCCATTGACTTCTCTCGTAGATGGATTGAGCAGTATTGTGCTAAATCATCTCGTTCCAAAGACGTTGTTTGGGAGAACTCACTACAAGAAACTGGAACTGGAACTGCTTGCTCCAAAAGAGAATCTCTACAGTGTACCTTCCCGATATCGCCGAGTTACCTTATCCATTCCCTACCTACCACAGCTAGCTAGCTCTACGACCTACATAGCTCAACGCTCATACATACCGGTACCGGTAGCAGGTGTGGTGAACTGGTGTATCTTTTTATCAAATAATCAGAGAGTGCAATAAGTTGTCAATGCGAAGGCTGGGTCGCAACGAGAATATCGAGTGTGTAATGAGAAGAGGGATTGGCACGTGGACAACTTGTGTTACAAAACAGCAGTCACATCATGGAAGCACAAAAGTGCGTAATTTTGCTTCTGTGTTGTTGGATCTTCCAGGATCCTTTCAGTTGGATGCTGGCGGATCCCCGAAATGAAGCAATTCCCCAATTCCTTGAAAGTACTCTTTGGGATTCAGCTCATTCACCAATAGTGACTTATCACTGGCCTACGTGAGTCATCGTAATAACTTTAGAAGAAAAAGGAATTGCCTGTGCTTAAAACCGAAGGAAAAGTGTATTTCCGGGAGTAAGGGAATTATTTGGAGTAATTAGGAACGAAAGAAAGGTGGGTTCGTATGTTCGTACTACATGTAGTATGCATTCACTCGAACAAAGAGACAAAGACTCTGACTAAAAGACCCACATTATTGACTGCGTGACTTCGTTCGCTGTGGGCAGTGGAATGTTACAAGCCCATAAACTGCCTCAACCCTCTCAGCAGAAACCAAAACCAAAGGCGAACTATTGAGTTTTTTGAGTTCCACAGATTTGCAAAGCAAGAAACCATGAGCATCCAACCGCAACAATTGAGCGACATTGAGTATCCAACTCTCCAAGGTGAGTGGCAGCCAATAAGTTAAATGAAGTGATTATTTGTCCCGCCTTAGTTTAGCTAACCCACTCCTGCGTGTCTGTGTGTATAGATTGCCTGTTTGGCCGTGGAGGTCACACATCTTGTCATCCCGGGAATGTCAAGTACCGCACCATGATCCAAGGGTATCGGGAAATCTACCACCATGCGGACAAAGAGCATAAAATTGAGATTGTCAAGGAAATCATTTACCGATGGCGAGCTCAAGAACCTCCAGGTCGCTTTCTGGTCTTGTCCCAACCGAACGGCAGAACTGGCAGGACTTGGTATGATGTTGGAGACCGCGAAGCCATGAAGAAAGTCATTGGCACTCTCAGGATCCGAAAGCCCACCTGCAGAAAGGCCAACAAGACTCAAGCTGTGGTGGACGGGAACACGCCCACCAATCTTTTGGGCCGCTTTCTTCTAGCTAGTCAGACTGAATATCAGGAGCAACAGAGAAGACAGCAAAACGAGCAACATCAGCCGTGGGACGCCCTCAGTCCAGACGCCAGCGACGGTAGTGTTGGCTGTTCAGTTGTTACCGCTGCAGCCACTGACAAGAGCACAGAAAGTGCCGTTCCGCACTATTCCGACGATGCCAGCACATCTCCTTTGCTATCTGCGCCGTTTGCAGGCTCTGATCACTATGACGGGCCATCACTTCAGGAACTGTCCTCCTTCTTCCTTGCAAGTTGCACCGCCAGCGTCATCGATCAGTCTGATTCTGATTGCTGGGATGAAGATGCAATCCTGCCCTTGGCCAACAAGATGAATACCATGATTGAAATACCATTGGCGGTGGAGCTTACCCAAGTGGTCTTTCAAGAGGACGACGAACAGGGGCAATCCACTGCCATTGCGCAGGATTTGAAGGGGCTCTATGCCATTTGCTAGTAAGCAGAAATTGCTTTGGACAACATGAACCTTGTGTAGCTAACTAATAAGCTCCACGAAAAGTTCACGTTCGGCAGTCTGCATTGGATTGGATTCATCATTCATATTTATTTGAGACTGCATGCATGAAAACCAGGGCGAGGCAGGGTGTGGCCGAGATGCCTCCGGCGCAGCAGCCCAAGGCCGACGCATTCAGTCCGCCCTCCCAAAGGCCGCTGCCCATTTGCTTGCAGCTCGACCACTTGCTTGCCCCAACCTTTGTATTGCGATAGTATCAAGTTAGTTTTTAGTTGTCACTGTCTCACGCACACTACTTTTAGCTACTAGCTAGCTCACTACCGTAGCCAGCCAGCAGCTGCCACCGATGCTGGCTTTAAAAGTTGCATGTCACCAATGAACTACATTGACTAACTTCCACGCTGTGATGTATGTTCCTTGTTCCAATAGTACCCTGAGGGGAAGCAACTGCGGGGATACCAGAGGTACAGGCAAGCAACGCAAGAACTTGTCTGTTGCCTCGCAGCTAACATCCATGTACGGTACATGTATTGTCGCTCGCTACTCTTACAGTGTACTCCTGTGGAAGCTGTCTTTGCAGTTCCAACAATTTGGTGGCCTTGTTGCACCTCAGGGAGCTTCGCACAGCGCTTGCTGGCTTATTATTGTTTGCTACAAAAGGGATGAGGACAATTCCGTCACTCAACGCAGGGGGATGCTTCAGTCACCACAATTTCGCAACAAAAGATCAAAAAGCCGCTTAGTGTGCACCTAAATTAGGGTTGATGTGCTTCTTTGTGCTTTGTGCACTGTGCACTGATAGAAAGTGCTTTGGGCAATAGTCGAGCTCAGGTTGAAGATGACCGAACACCATCAGTCCAGTGTTCATTTTGTAGAAGACCGTGACAAGGTAAGACGATTGATCGAATGGAACATGGAAGGCTTCAGCAGCAAGCAGCCAGCCAGTCGAGCAATGCTACAGTGGCAGTCTTGTCGTTTTCTCCAGTCGGGAACACACGGTAGCCTCCAGTGCACAGAGAATGCATTCGGTGGTACCGTATTGTCCAGTACAGTAGTAAGGTTGTTGATGCATTGCGTTTCAACACTAGTACAGCAGGGCTCCTTCTTCTTGGCTTGCTGCTTCACGTTTGACCGTCGCTAGCCAGCGAATGCACTAGACAGCCACAAAAGCCGGTACCGTAGTCTTTACCTCGATCATCGGGCTGCTGTTATGCTCAGTTGTTTCACAGCCTATCGATCTTGCCTATTATTGCCACGTTGTCACTCTCCCCAATCTGGCTGCTTCCCTCGTGGATCTTTTCTATAATCTTTTGTTTTCATCATCTCTTTCTTTCTATATTCTTGCCTCTTGCCTCTCGCTCCTCCGGCCTGACTCGCTGATCCAACAGCCACACCTGAAGCAGCCAAACAAGTGCCTCCCTACCGTACCGGTACGAGCTAAGAGGTAACAACATCTTTAGTAAGAAGCATAAACACAATGTCTTCATCCAAGACGACCTCTTCTTCCGCCTCCTCCTCAGCCGCATCTGTCAGGTCACTGCCTCCAAGGTTCCTTTCCCAAGGTCAAGTGCAGGAACGCTTGGAGGATACCATCCTATCCTTGGACGGAATGACGGTTTCCACAGAACACAGCCCGCTCTCTGCATCATCCCCTCTTGTGGGAAGATCGATCTTTGGGGGGGCTCAAACGAGCGACGAAGCCGTTGGCGGCAGGGCCCTCAACGGTATTGAACAAGAGTACGCCAAAGAACACACGGCCCTTCAAAACTTTCACAGCAACGGAAACGACACCAGCCAACATCACGAGCTAGAAATGGAGCACCTAAACACAAACTCTGTAATACCCGGACCGACTGCCCAGGAGGACATGCCAGAACTCATGGACGTTGCCAGTGTCCAAACAAACATGTCAGGTCTGACTTCCTGTTTCAGCAAGTTCTCTTGGCGCAGCCGAATGTCTGCCAGTGCGGCATCACGATCAGTAGGTACCAGGCCAAGCTGTATGAGTGCAGCTTCCAGGTCAGCTTCGTCCTCACGGTGTCTTGGCCGCGGCCCGCTTCACATGGCTTTGGCCAATGGAGCTCGGGTTGGAATTGTCCAAGAAATGCTCTTACAAGAAACAACTCCCGCGGACAAACCAATTACTCGTCACAGAGATACGGATGGCATGACACCTCTACACCTTGCCATGAAAAGAAAGGCTCCTGTGGAAGATGCCGTCTTGACGGTGCTGACATTTGATCCACAGGTAGCCATGCTACAGGACCACAGCGGGAGAACGCCCCTTCATTGGGCTATGAAGTCAGGAGCGTCCCCAAAGGTTGTAGAATACTTGCTGCACTGTAGGCCTGGGGCTGCCATGATAGAGGACAGAAAAGGTTGCTTTCCGTTGCACTGCATAGAGCAAGATACACCGCTCAGTTCCATTGAAATGGTGCTGGCACGGTATCCTGCTGCTGTCAAGAGGAAAGACTTTGAGCAAACAACGCCGCTGCATAAACTCTGCCAACAGATTGTCAATCGAGGGGGCATCAAGTCCCATGTGGAGACCCGACTTCTCTTGGCCATGGCAGGGAATCCAACTCAAGAAGATAGAAAGGGGAACTCTCCGCTCGGCACACTGATGAATGGCTGCCTGGGCCAAACCGTCCAGTTCTCAGAGGACATCTCAATGTCCATTGAGATGATTGCATTGTGGACAAAGCAGGCTTCCCTTCTCAGCCAAGAAAGGTACGCTCGAACCTCGCGGTGCTGGTTGACTTGGGTTGTGTTGTGTTGGTTCTCTCAAACTCCCGACTGTGGTTTCGTACGTTTTCGCTCCATACCGTACGGTAGTATTGAAACGCTGACCAAGATGAGTAGCAAGTTGCGTGAATTGAATGATACTGTGGAGCAACTTGTAGCCGACACTTACAGATCTAGAGATGAGACAAGATGCATAATCAGCCCGGAAGGCCCAGAAGGTAGTGCTCGACAAGCCAAGAGAAACAGATCCAACGACACCACTACAGGCAGCAGCACAGAAACTCGAACCGTCAAGCAAACTCGATTAGACCATCCATCTACGACTTCAGCGATAAGTGCCACCGATACTGGTACATCATCGTTTCCAATCTACTCCAAGGGAAGCACAGCCCAGACCACAGCCCCTTCGACAGCCAACCCAGCCAGTAGCACTACCGGTAACACAACCAATGAGAGCCGTGACCAACCGCCGTCCTGCGTTCAGAGATTGGGCCCCACCGCAACTCCATGCTATCCACGAAGCGGCAGCTTGCCGCATCAGAGTCCTGCAGACAATGTTAGTCCATGTCTGCAATCGCGCAGAACTGGAACTGTTGAAAACGAGAGGATCACTTCTACGAGGATCCGGCCATCGCCCAGCGATATCTCGACGGCACCTTCCGATGCCAAGGACGACGCCGACGACAACGCCAAAGCTTCGTCCAAAATGTCGATAGCGAAGAAGACCCCGAAAGGCGACGACGCCGCCTTGAATGAGTCTGAAATCAATGTGAAGCGGTTCCAGCGAAAGATTGGAAAGTCGCGGACAGTCTCCAAGAAGGTGGATCTAATCCTCGAATTGTACCAGTGCGAAGCTGGCAACCGCGGGAAGGTCAAAGACGAGGGAGCCAAGAGTCATATGAAGCGAGTCTTCAAGATTGCGAGATGCATCCACACGTGTTACCACGGCGACAAGAGAGCTTTTTGCGACGGCCGTAAAAAGCTTGACATTGCTCGGTACAAATGCAGCTTCAAAGCGAATCATGGTAAACGCAGAGGCGTTGACGAGGCCGAGCACATTGCTGACCCGCAGCAATGCTCAACACAAAATGCCGTCGTCGGGGAGACGACAGCCGGAGAAGTACGAACCGAGATCGCAGAAGACCTGCAACTGGCAGACGGGGAAGAGTTTGATCTTGCCTTTTGTTTCGAAGCTGTACAGTAAACATCAATAAATCGTGCGCCCGTTTGTAGATACCGGTAGCAGAGGCTTCCTAGATGCCCTCCCTGCCCAGTTAGTATACAGCTATGCCTATACTAGACGCAGCCAGTGATCGTTGATACGCAACCGAGTCTTTAGTGCTGATTATCATGCAGAAGGTACCGTGTGGAAGGAACGTAAGGACGGTTTAGAGTGCTGCATGGCTGCATGGATGGACGAGACTGTGGCTCTCCTTCATCCGCTCCCGGATCTAGCCACCGCACCCCGAACACTACATATGGTAGATAGATGCGCTTGCGTGTATTACTTTAGATGCTTTTTTTAAAAACGAAAATGAAAAGAGATTCAATGATTGGTTTGCCGTGAGATCATAGTATATGAACCATCCATAGAAGTCAGAGAGTGTGTCCAGTGTGCTGCTGTGGCTTGCGGTTGTCTTGTTGGAACATTCTTCTCGGCTGAAGAGGATCTTCGGTAGCGCCATTGTGCACCGAGTCCAAATACGTTGTGCGTGAGGTTGGCAGTCGAAGGGATTGCGTCTGTGGTACTGGTAGCAGCAGCCGAGTCTGCTGAAGTGGAGGCGAAGCTGGAAGGGACAACGGCTGTGACTTGATCCGTTTTTTCATGATGTGCGGAGGACTCCTCTGAAGCCGTGGTGGAAACTGGCGAAGGTGCGATTCCCATAATGGAGGCAGCCGTGGTAGCATCATGTTCCATGAGTTCTTCCCATGCTTGAAATGGCAGTTCGTCGGAATCATGCCAGGATCCGACACTGACGCCAGCCCATGACGTTTCCCTGCTGAGGGATTGCGTCCTTGATGTTGCCGCGAACCGGTTGCCCTTGGGCATGGGGGGAGGGAATGGAGCGGAAGAGGCAGACACTTGCTGTTGGGACAATCGGCTTCTTGCAGGAACCGGGGCAGAATTGTTTGCGTTTGTGCTGGCCACTTGATTGTTTTGCCTTGGTATTTGCTGGAATAGACCTCCCAGGATGGCATGTAGATTAGGCTGCACTTGAGCCCGATTCTCTTGAGTAACAAGGGGGGTTGGACCCGTAACGGTGTCTGTTTGCCTTTGCATTTGTGTACATGTACTTGTAACAGGTGCCTGTGCCGTTTGTAGCTCCTGCTGAGTGCATTCATCATTCATGAGTAAGTTTAGCTGTGTTTGCGCCCAGAGCCCGGATGCAGATGAAGTTGGAGTGCCAGTGCCAGTATTGGAACTGGATTCAGGGACCATCGCCCCACTGTTGGTACATGTAGTGAGGGCTTGTGCCAAAGACTGAGCTTGTGTCGGAGGAGCAGATGCAGATGGCTGCTGCTGCTGAGCTTCATGGTGCTGTATTTTCTTGAGTAGCTCTTCTCTGATGTTGAGGGCACTGGTGGGCTTGATGGGAGCCTTAAGAGTACGAGCTCTCTGATGAGCTGGGATTCTCTCTCTGAGGCACTGAGTGGTTTTCTTGAGGGCTTCCTTGTCCCCAATATCGTGCCAAGTGGACTGTTCCTTCTGGCTGGGGTCCGTCATGGCGAGGAAGCGACCTGCAGGAGTTTGTGCTCTCCATAGTCGCACCACTTCTGCTGCCACTTGGAGCTTGCCGCACCGTGAGAGACCCAAGTAGAATTCCTTGTATTGATTCACCAGCATTCGAAACTGAACGTTCCCAGGATGATTTGTGGCGTGGCCACCTCGGCCGCACAGACAATCTGATTGTAATAAAAATAAAATACGCAACAAGTAAGGTTATTTTAAAATAGTTCAAAGCTTTACAAAAAGTTCCTGCAGAATCAATCTGGCCATGGCATCAGTACTGACGCTACACAAGGTGACGTACCATGCAAGCCTGGGTGGGTGATACCTTCGAGAAGGTTTTCCTCTAATTTGCTCGCAGCATCAATCTCTTCACTCTTCTTGCTGCCTGTCTTGAACGTCATGGTCGATGTATCTGTTGGATCGCTTAGCTGTAGTAGCTTTGAAATGATACGATCTTTGTCTTTTGTATTGCCTAAAAGTTTGAGGAATAAAGATAAGTTTTGATTTCGCGGAAGCAAATTCCTTCGGAAGTTGATGTGTACAGTAGATCGTACCGTACTAGTAGCGTGCAGACGTGTAGACTCAACGCCAATGAGAGCAGAGGGTCAAATTAATTACGGCGAAGGAATGTCCTCTCAAAAACACAACCTGGAATGACTCGACTCGACTCGTCACATGCTCAGACAAAACTCTTGCCTTTTAAATAAAACTCAAAGCCACCACCTTCTCAAATCCTTTTTTACCCGCTGTGACATTTACAAACGCTACAATCACGAGTTAATTATTACGTTACGAAGTCACGAAAAAATGATCAATCGGACCTGCAAGTGCCAAGGCACAAAGTGATCTCGGGAAAACTCTTCGAAACTCCGTCAAAATACAACACAAAAACGGAGGATCCAGTCAGAAACACGTGATGGTCTCAGTAGTCTGACAGCTTTTTGACGGAGATAGTAAGAACAAATCCGATTTTCCACTGCCATCTTATGCAGGCATGCGTCAATGTTTCGGGCCTTTTGAGCCTCTCGGGAATGGGCCAGGTTTTTCGGTTTGGATGACTGGATTATACCTCTTCCTACAACAAAGGGCAAGTAGTCTATTGGGCTTTGTGGACAGGACAAAAACAGGATGAATGACACTCTTGGAAAGCTGTTCACTGAAATTGTCTGTGATGAGACTCATCACTCATCACAAGGTCATGGCGGGTTTCTTCTTAACTGAAGCGGTAAAGAAACTGTTTGATGGCAGTTCTGTTTTCTATTGGCGCCGAAGAGAAGGGAGTTGCACTGGCCAAACAGGCCACTTGAAGAAGGATTCAGAAAGGAGGGGGCTCAGTTGAGACTCCGTTTCCCTGCATTGTTTGGGTTGATGAACGAGGAAACGAATGAAAAGCTGCCAACAGCCAACAGCATACAAGGACAATGCCCCCTAACATTTGGTGTTCAAGCATCTGATTTGCCTTCAACAACAGGAGCACAATCTATGAAGACATGAAGACAATTTATCAGAAGAGAATGTCATCGCCCAGTAGCAAATATTTGGATCTTCTTGATGTCGCAGTACACTGTACTTGGAACTATCTGGTTCGAGGCCTATCTACAAGCTACAGTGCACGTATTCCTTTGGGGCCTGTAGCTATACAATTACTAAAATAGCAGATCTTCTTGACGTCGGGGTACTAGGCATTATCTGCCATAGTTCGAGACCGACCTACAAGCACAGTGCGTACTTTCTATAGGCGTGCAAAGAGACAATCAATTATAGAGAACCAGTACATCCTTTGACAGGTTCATCAGGGACATCAAGCAGCTGAGGTCAGTTCAATGGATGCCTGCGAATCTGACACTGTACCATTTCCAGCTGGCACATCATCACACGATACCCCTCTCGGAGGAAAGCACCAAAGCACCGGTACGGTGTATTTGTCTCTAGGAGGACGACCCGAGCTTGCGTCCCCCGTTTGGCCCGTACATTCGTTGGCGCTCCCGATCTTCGTGGTACAAGCGTACCTGAGTCTTGCGCACAATCTTGGCATCTTTCTTGCTTGCCTTGGCTGCAGATTTGTGTTTCTTTTGCTCCTTGGTGGCAGTGTCCAATGAAGCCTTCCGCAGTTGGTCAATTTTGCCATCAAGCATGGACTGCAATCGACTTGCAAACTGGAAATGGGATGTTTCCGTTGGCTTGTAGATAAGGCTGTTGCCATTGTCGTTGCTCTTGGTGAAACCTACCGTCTCCAGCAGAGTCATCGCCGCTTCGTTGGTTGCAACGTAGACTTGGATTTTTGGATTTTCCAAGTGTATCGTTTGGTACTTGGGATCACGCTTTGCCCGTGCATTCGATACGAGAGTCTTCAAGATTTTGGCTCGAGCAAGCTGCTCTTCCTTCTCCGAATTCGAGGCTTTCGAGCTACCAGTATGGATACTTGGAAACGCAGCATCGAAGGCACAGAGAAGCTTGAAACGTCCCGTAGCTTGCTTGTACGAGCGCTGCTCCGAGGTAGGGGGAGATGCCATTGTCAAAACAATAAGATTGTTACAGCCAACAACCTAGTAGCCTAGTAGTAAAGTATGTTGACAAATGACACAAGCAGAGGTAGCGCGACATGGAAGTAATGAGAGCAGCAACGGCTGATGCTGTCGCTGTTGCAAAATCTATAGATACTGGCAGGAAATTTTTGTTGAGCGTGGAACGTGGAAGACGCACCCAACGGCCTCTGATGAAACGGTTGACTTGAGAGGGAGGTGTACCGGTATGGTGGGGGTGCAACCATCTAGCCCCGTATTCAGTGGCTGGCCGTGAGCAAAAGGTGGGCTACTTTAGAATACACTTGTCTTTTTAAAGGCAGCCAGCCACAACCCAAATAGCTAGCAAGCATCAAGCAGCCAGCAGGCCATGATCATTCCCCCATTCAGCAGCTGTACGGCATGGAGAGGATGTGCAGCCTGTGCTGTGTCTGGGCCCCTGTCTGGCTGGTTGTAGCTGTGAACTCAACTATGATAGCGCTGTCTGCAGGGCATTGCATAGCAAGTAGAGTGCTACTTGATACTTTCCTCCGTTTCTCTTGCCTCCTTTTGTGTGCAGACTGGTACGATGAGATCGAGCTACCATAACAGCATCACAGTGACGTGATTACGAATGACAAGTAAGTTTACTTAGAATAGATTAGATAATTAGTCTTCTGTTAGTTACTTACTTTCGCTCCAGTTTTCTTGTTTGTTTATTGGTATTGAGCTCCAATCTGTTCGAGGTTGCTGCGTACCTTGAGGAACGTTTCTCGTACAAAATCATTGTGTTGACGAATCATGACAAGATTTTCGTGTCCGGGTCCAGCCTGATCAATTTTCTGTGCACACATGGCTAGCTCGTTGAGCATTTCGTCGACATGATTGAGCAAAGCCTGTCCGGTTTGAGGTCTGTAGAAATCCTGTAGTTGTTGTTTGGTTTGGAAGTCTCCCTGCATGTGCGCATTGTAGAATTGTTGCTGAACGGCCGGATCAATGTTTGCCAGAATGGTGTATAGCATGACATCCCAAACCTCTTCGGCAATGCCTCCATTTTCGGGGTAGAATACCATTCGCTCGTAAACAAATCCCAGGTCTTTGAGTTCGGGAGTGAGTTTCTTTCCCGACATGAGTTTGCAGTAGGTAGCAGGAGGAGAAGTATCAAAGAATCCATAGGTTGCCAAAAATCGAGATGGATTTGTGGGCTGACCGTAGCACTTGAATAGTTCTTCTCCTTGCTGTACATCTCTCAGGAACGTGACATGCACATTGCCTTCATTGTCGTACTGAACATCGACATTTGGCTGTGCGGCATGGTTGAGCATGTCCGACATGGGAATGATTTCTGCTTCTCCAAAGGCCGCTCTGGCTCTGCTAAAGACGACATTGAACGCCCATTTGGTGATTTCCGTGTTGTACTTGGTGGCATCTGTAATGGTGGGTGTGTCTAGCTGTTGTGCTGTTTCCAAGAAGAGGTCGTAATTTTGTCTGTCTTGATTTGCCAAATACTTGACAAAGGGCGGCAAGCAGTCCATTTCGAGAGGATCGAATTCCAAGGCCGTGGAGAATTTGCGAGGCAGCGCGTCCAACCATGCGACATACGGGGATTGGTCCTTGAGGTCGTATTCCTGCAGCACCTTGAGAAATAGGTAGAAATGACAGGCCAAATTGATGTCGCCGTTGCTGTTGGTCGCATCAATGTACTGACTGATGGCTCCTTCCAAGGCGGCAAATTCTTCCTGACGAGCTCGCATGGACGTAATTCGCAACATGGCCGGCACGAACAGAGCTCGAGATCCCGCTCCAGCAGGCAGTCCCGCGACCACGTTCCACTCGGTACCGCCATTGTGGGGATTCACGGCTTCCGAAATCTGAAAGTTCTCCTGAAGCACGCCGTAGTAACTCGCCCATTCCACGAAACCGTTGTACTGGCGGGCAGCGTTTGTAGAAACGTCCACGGTCGACGACAATGACGTCGATTGAAGGAACCCTGATCTCGACGTTCTAACGGTTAAGGGACGAAGAGATACTTGAAAGGCGCTGCAAGAAGTGCAAACAGCCAATAGCAAAATCAGAACAGAAGAGGAAGGGCAAATACGGGACATCATCATGGTCTTGTCTTTTTGTTTTGTTTTCTCTGCAACAATGTAGGAATAAAATCTGCTGATTGCTGCTGCTGCTGATCGAATCGAATCCGAGGGTCGAGAGGGAAAAAATGAGAGGAGGACGAAAGAAAGAAAATCTTTGGAGTGCGGATGTCACAGATAACCCATGACGTGGTCAATGGTACGTCAGTCCCTAACTAAAGAGAAGCTCGGGACTGCCATAGCTTCCGTCAAACAACTCTTTTCTTCGTGCATCCACGCTCCACGCCGTGGTCATCATAGACTTTTAGCAAGATTCAAAACGGACGAAGGACTCGACTCTTCAGCTCTTCTGTACTAAAGTAGCTTGAGTGAGTCTGCCCATTCAAATTTAGCCCTGATACATCCTCCACTGATACATTTTGCGGCAATCTCGTCTGCTTTCGCACTGATCGCAAGTGCATTCCTCGCAACCGAGCTACAGCCAGCAAATCACGTTACGAAGGAGTGCAGATACTACCCTACCGGTACTGGTACCAAGCTAGCTAGTTAGAGGGTACCGTACAACGATCATGTCTTTCTCCTATGCCCGCCACACTGCATGTATTCGGGTGTCGTTCTTATGTGTTGCTCCGGAATCTTCATCATCTATGTGCTGTGTATTCCATTTGACCATGAGTTCTCTTCCCAGTTCACTTCCAATTTCTCCCTTTCGGGAATAGTTGCATTCGTCCACTTGTTGATCGGTGAAGACTGTGACACCACGAGTACACATTTTAGGATGCCATACATGAATCAACCCCTTTTCTCTCATCCTAATGACTTTGCGTTGCTGCTTGACTCGATGATAAAAGTCTGTATCTTCACCTCCCCAACCTATGTATTTTTGGGTCTGGTCAGATACCAAAAAAACAGGGAGCAACGCTTGCTATCCCCCCATGCCCCACCGTTCTTACCTTTAAAGACTTCATTGAGTCTCATAATTTTAGCATCGGGTCCCCCAATGGCCCACATGCCCGTCCCGTAATCTCTCCAGTGTCCCTTGTGCTCGGAATAGTCGTCCATGGTCTGTCGGGGAAGATTGTTGGACACTGTTTGTATGTCCCAATGCCATTGCACCAATTCGGGAGACTTTGGGTGATAGGATGACCAGACGATGGGGAAGTATATTGTTTCCCCCGAGACCACTTCGTTCTGGCTATTGATGAAGAATGAGGCCTTGATTTGCATGTCTACATCGATTCGGGAAACAATGCAATTTTCCTCGTGGCAGGCTGCTCGTAGAAGGAGATTGACAGAATGTGCCCTATTGAAGGTGGAGGTGGAGTTTTTGAGAGATACAAAAACAACTTGCTTCATGGTTAATCCCGACAGAACTGAGAGTTCCTGTCTTAGTAGTCTTGAGTTTTGTTTTTCTCGCACTCCGTATCGTGTGACAATGAGACGAAAGGTTCCAATGCGTGTCATATTGTGTGCCGTAATGTTCCTGTATTCTTCCATGGCCGGTCGAAGTCGTTTGGCAAAAGTGCGCAAAAGTTGGTCCCGGCTGAAAGCCGGGATCACCATGTGCATTTGCAAAAGTCGTTCTTCCAGTGCAACCTCAGATGGTGGCGATTGTTTTGGCTGTGATACTCGTAGCCCAGCACCTGCATGACTTAGAAAGATGTGACCGCCCACAAACAACACCACGAGAAATGTTAACACGGCACAAGCAGAAACACTGGTGTACGTGCGTATCATTGCATTATTCTTGGACGCAGTATACATGCAGTAGAAAACAAAGATCTCGAGGAGGACCTCTCGGCCTCAACTTGGTGGGCTCCCGTCAAAGTTTCGGTGGAATGATGTAGTGGCAATGGCCAATCCCCCATTTTGCTTGTAGATATTCCATTGTCTCAATTGTCAACCAGTCTCCCTTCTCAAGATCCCTTTTTGTCGAGGGAAAAAGTTGGAGAGATGATTTGAGGTTTGAGCAACGGCATTGTTACTTTCACGCACCTCCAGCCAAAACTACGTAGCCAAATGTATGACGCATACCGTAGAAAATCGGATAGGCAGGCGATTTCTAAGCGTTAATGAATGTCACTTTTTTTCTGGTGTGACTTGCCATTCCCAAACAAGTCACTAGCTGCTACGTATTCCCAACGCAACAACAGCATACTGTAGCAACTATCAGAACAACAGCAAGGGGCTACTGTAGTTGCTATCATCGTAGCTTGAAGGCATCGACTGCTGCAATAATAGCTAGCTATCTTCTTTCCTATTGTTGATTCGATCAAGACTACATGTATGATAATATGAAGCAGCACTTGATTATCCAAGCCGTGCTGATTCTCCTGGTTGAGCGCAAGTCAGTCACACATGCGGATCCCACCGTTGCCACTGCGACTGTTACCAATGACGGCCGTAGTAGTAGCACTGGTGCAGCCTCTACGGGATTCGAGACTCCCATTCCAGGCGACGATGTGGATATTACCATTATGAATGTAGCAGGAGCTGACCTGGGCGTTCCCCAAACTGTTGATGTTCGCTATCCTCAAGAGATCCTTGCCGTCATCCACGAGGGACGCAACTACTTCGAAGACTGGGTCAAACGGGACCCCTTCTATGCCCCCGTGGTGGAACTGTGCAAAAACCAACACGAAAATTGCGCACTTTGGGCTGCACTGGGGGAATGTGAAAAAAACGCAGCATACATGAAACACCATTGCCCCATTGTGTGCAAGAGCTGTGAAGTCTTGCACCATGAAACGAAGTGCCCCGTTGATTCCACCAACATTCAAGAAGACGAGGTAGCTTGGAGACCTGGAGATTTAGACAAAATGTTTCAAAGGTAAGCTAAGTGGATCATGTCAAACAAAGAGCTCCTGTATACTCATTGTGTTAATTTGTTTGAAGTGGGTCCTGACATGCACTACAATACCCTTTTGAAGGATCACCACTGATCCAACCATCCAGGAACTTCACCAACCCACAGTGCTTCAACGACCAACTTATGCCAATGGGGATACTGAAGAGACTGCCACTTATAACCTTGGATTTTGGGTCGTCACTTTAGACAACTTCCTGACGCAACAAGAAACAGAACAAATCGTGAGGCTGGGACATCAGGCTGGATTCAACCGCTCAGCAAGTGATGTGGGCAAAGCCAGCCAAGATGGATCCTTCACGCGCCGCTTCGATGAAGACAGAACCTCTGAAAATACTTGGTGCAAGAGACCCTGCTACGAGGATCCCATTGTTCAAAGAGTGCTGCAAAAAATGTACCACGTGACACAAATACACGACAAACACGCTGAAAACTTGCAAATTCTCAAATATGAACCCCAACAATACTACAAACCTCACATTGATTATATATTCGAAGAAAAAAGTCGCATGCAAGGAGTCCGTATCCTTACCATGTATCTCTACCTCAGTGATGTGGAAGAAGGAGGCGGTACCAATTTTCCACAAATGGATCTCACTGTCATGCCCAAACGAGGTCGAGCATTGCTTTGGCCGTCGGTTCTCAATGAAGCCCCCAATAGCATGGACGCTCGCACGGTACATCAAGCACTCCCCGTCCTAAAAGGGATCAAATATGGGGCCAATGCCTGGTATCACATGAGAGATTTCAAAACTCCGCTTGCCAGAGGATGTGCATAGAATGAATAACTATCTACTAGCTAGCTAGATGTACCGGTAGGACTGCCAACGTCTGGCACGTGGATTGTCCTTGTTAGGTTCTATAATAAATATGCGTAGCCACACGGCGACTCGTGTATGATTCTGTCTAGTAGCTAGCGGTTGAGCTCGTCCCTGCTTCTGACGCTTTCCAGAAAGGGGAAACTTCTACAAGCAGAACAAAAGGAAAGCAGCGAGCACATGTATTGTTCACGTACAGACTATTGATACATTTATCAGTTGCAAGTTTGCAGGCTGATTCACCTAAGAGCTTCGTTCATGAATTGTCAATGAATGCCCCAAGAAAGGCCACGCTACGGTTCCTCCTGCTAGCGTAGTGTATGGAACAAAATATCAACTCCGAAGCCATGCCGGTATCATGATGTAAGGTACGGATCGAATGATTTGGTTCTCGAAATTCAAAAGGCACGTCATTTTGACTCAAATCGAATGTGAGCATCGCAAGATACTCGAGTTGTAGATTGAACCACCTTTCATTAATTTGGTACCGGTGGGATTTCTGCAAAATTCTTCAAGCCGTCGTACTGGCACAAGCTGCCAAAGAAATTACCTGGGCAAGTGCAGTAGTCTTTCCAGGCTTCGCAAGTGCCGCCGTTTTCGCAGGAGCCCTTCTCATGGCACGTCAGTGGCCGTTCACAAAGCGCTCCGCCATAGTACTCGGCGCACTCACAAGTACTAGTTGTTTCGTTGCAGAAGCCAGCATTCATGCAACGGTTGCTCCACCAATGACAATCACCGCACAAGAAGACAGTACCCAATGCTTGTGATCCATCGTGGCTCCATTGCGACATGAGATGTGACGATGCGCGGTACGAACGGTACCAGTCCAAGCCGACAGGGTCAAGCACGTCGTTGGCAGTCAACGGCTCAACGGGAGCACTGAAAAAGTAGGGACGGTAGAAATACTTCTTCACGTCGTCGATTGGTCGTTCGTAAGTAATCCCCAATAACTCCGTCAAGTTCAGCACTAGTGGAAGCACCTTTTCGTCAAATTCGTTTTCGGTTCCGAAAACGTCCATCATTGCATACTCAACCGTCATGGCGCCATCATGCGGATCGTCCTCGTGCAGACGACGTTCACGAGGATGCA
The DNA here is from genome assembly GCA_903772945.1 of Seminavis robusta. Taxonomy (NCBI): domain Eukaryota; phylum Bacillariophyta; class Bacillariophyceae; order Naviculales; family Naviculaceae; genus Seminavis; species Seminavis robusta. The sequence continues at coordinate 24,064 of CAICTM010000704.1, forward strand.
TATTGTTGTCGTAGTTTTCTTGTCCTTCGTACACCGAATAAAGACGACTGTCCTCCCCGGAGCCAATCTCACGGAGATGCCGATTGCTGTGTTTATTGATAAAATGTGGATGGTCCCTATAGAATCAAGTCAACACGACGTCAAAGAGGAAAGGGTTGAGCTCCCAGCATCAGGATTGGAATGAAAGCAACTAACCCACGCCCTCCTACACGTACCTTGCAAGTATCACCCCTACGAAAAAACGAGCACTCAAGAATTGAGAAATTTGCGTCATAACGTAACGAGCGGTCCAGCTCCCAGCGACACTTACATCTCCTGCCATTGAAAAAGAGTATATCAACACCCCTACCATCCAATTCACTACTGGCAGTGCCAGTGTCAGTGAGGTTGCTGCGTCCTGTAGCGTTGCCAGGAGCGACAGAGTAATAAGATACGTAAACCGGTCGTTCATTGGCCAGGAAGATTTTTCCATCCTCCGGAAAGCGGAGTATCTCAAAGAAATCCGAAAACGAGGCGCCTGCTTCGAAAGGAAAACGATTGAACCGAGCATCCAGCCGGAGCCGTTCACACCCCGGCAAAATCTGTTCGCAAGCAATTCCTGTGTTGTTATCGTAACATCGGCATTCGTTTTCGATGCATTGCCCATTGTGACCGTGGCAATTCCCACGAGGGCCATCATCGCAATCGTTGCAAGTAAGGTAGAGGTCTACGGGAGTGGTTCGTCTTTGTTCAAAACTCCAAGATACCCACGGCATGGATCCGATTGTTGTCACGTCAAACGTAGTCGTAGGAGATGTGGATTTGTAGAGATAAAGGCAGTGATCGTTAACTTCTGCAAGGGAAATAGTCCATGCGAGCTCCTTGTTGCAATATGCCAATTTCAATGTCTCTGTCTCGTCCAAAAAGTAGACCCGAGAATCGATTCGAGCTTTGATTCCACCAAAGATGGTGTTCTCCATCTGGTACAAGTAGAAGTTTCCGGTGTAATAGGACAAGTAGGGAATGCCCTCATCCTTAAATTGGATGAATATTTTTGAGCACACGTATTTTGCTGTGGATGGAAAGTCAATGGAGAGTTGAGACCCGACTATGCAGTGTATGCCCTGAAAGGCAGATTGCCCCTGCAGCTCAACTTACCATTCCACTGTGCATTTACCAGAAATCCATAGGGCACAAAAAGGGCGACGAGCAAAATGACAACCATTAGATTTTGGCAGATTCTTGTTCTCTTTGCATTCCAGTTTGGCACCCAATGATGTTCCACCCGCTGACAGGCTTTCTGTATGTTTCGTGTAAGGAATCCTTCCTTGCCCATTTGAAATGTAATATTGTCAATGTCCATGACAAAGCTGAGAGCCGCAAAATTGAGTGTAAGACCGAGGACTGTGGTGGACTGCATAACGAGAAAGAAGAGAACCACAGTCATGGTCAAGCCGACCGACGCCTGTACGACTCCTGCAACAAACCACTTTCCAAAACTGGCATGAGGGTTTTTGACTAAAACATTGACGTGATATCCATTGACGAGTCGGATGACACCATTGGGTAAGTCCCCCGAGTCTCCCAGCATGGACGACAAAATGAGTATCATGCTGATGGCTTGTGCCACATTGACTCGTACAGGAACACCAGGTGGAATTTCCCACACGTTGCCATCTCCATCCCAGAAATCAACTTCATCGAACAAAATGAGCAGCAGGAGAGTTTCTTGAAACACAAATACAAAACAAGCAAAGGCAAATGCTTGACTGCATAGGTTGGCAGTATAGATCAAGCTATAAATATCCTCCTGCAACCTCTTTTCACCACGATGTTCTTCTGGAGACCTCCCAGCACTACTAGATGGGGCTTGCACGGAGACGGAGGGCTTGTGCTTGGCATCATCCCCAGTTTCAGTCACGGGTACGAGTCTTGGGGCTCTTTCACAGGCTTGTAAAGCTTGTTCCTTGGTTTGTTTCTGTTGCTGCTGCTTCCCTTTAGCTAGCTCAGCTGCATGCTCCTTGTACTTCTTGACACTCTCCACCTTTAGCGGCTGCGGTTCTCTTGCAATTGGTTGGCTACTACTAGTAGCACCACTATAGCTAGATCCTGAAGCCAAGGTAGAGCCACGCGAATTCACTGGGTGCGGCTGGACAGAGCGAAAGAATTCTTCGTTTTCTTGGTCTTCCATTCTCTCGTCAAATGGGGAAACTGAAACTGACTGATCCTCCCTAGCATTAGCAACATCGCCAAGCTCCTCGTGCAGCCTCTGGCTCAGATTGGTCGTCCGGATTGGGATCATTCTTATGAGCTCCCACTAGCTACCTCTGGCTAGCTAGGATCTTGCAGCCTTTAGCTATAGAGCAGCTGGCTGGTAGGTTGGTGTAGCAACTGTGGAAGACGCTCTTTCACTAGCTAGTCCGATCCTGCAGTTCCACAGCAACTAGCAATAGACAAGCATATACCGGTACCAAGAGCCTCCTTAGCAGCAAGCTCCATCCACAATAATGAGACTGTGGCGGTGCGTGGGTGTCGTTGGCAAACGGCGAGAATTTGGCCCCGAAAGTCACTCCTGGCACGAACAATGACCAACAAAATAGGGATCAGGCTGCAGCCACCAACCTGGCTTTCGAGATGCCGGTGAAGTCGTTTGCCACCTTGCAGGTTTGCCATGCATCGTCCTGGCATGCCATGTACTAAGCATGCTGGCACCAGGGAGGACGTTGCTTTGAGCAGAATCAAAAGGCTATCATAACTAGCCAGCCAGCTAGTATTGATTTTATAGGTACTTTGCTTTGAGCTGAATACTTAGATTGCTTCTTACGGGTACCATACCCGTGTAGTAAAAGTCTATCATTACATCAAGTACGATTTATTCATATATTTTCTATGGATTATGGGAAAGTTCCTGATTTCTTTTTGGTATCTCAGGAACAAGGACACTCTTCTGGCTTGGGGCCGTTCCTCCGTGGACGACTGTGCATATCCAAGCCCCCCTCTTCAAGTTATGAAGCAAGTTATGAATCCTAAGCAAGTCATTGAATACCCATCCAATCCAAATCAGCAAACAGATGTCCCGGTGGTTGTACCATGGAACCCACAGCAGCACTGGCAGCAGAGCAGATATCTTCCATGTACAAACTGTATGTCCAGTTTCCACGAATGTTGACAAGGATCCCCATTGTGACAAGGAGATGCATCCATTCATGGTAGCCCCAATACTTGCGATGTCCTCCCACTTGTGTAGCATAAAGTGTGAGTCCCGATCCATAGAGAATGAGACAACCAACGGTGTGGTAGAATGCGTCTAGGTTGTCATGCACATGCCATCCCAGGAACCATAAATTGGAAACAAAGGCAATGGCACAGCTTGAAAAGACAATGGGTCCAAATCCACAGAGGACTCCGATGATCCCTAATGTCACAGGCACGGCAACGGTACCTACTGACAGCAAGAAATCCGGCTTACACGCTTCACTCTCCACTAGCTGAAATCCCATGAAGGAAGCCCCGCAGACAGCCAGAATACAGGATTTGTCAACTCGAGTAATGGCTTCCAGCAGTGCTTCAGACTTCCAGGGAACCAAGTGCACCAGACTGGACATTATGAAAACAAAGGCAATGGCAATGACAGCGGGCAATGCTGGGGTGGGAATGTCGTTCCAATGAACACATACTAGAGGGAGATACGTCATTGCTCCCATCCCATGCAGCCATCCTCGACACAGTGGTCTTGGAGTTCCATCGGCATAGTTCTTGTGAAATACCATCTTCTTGTTTGGTTTTTGTTGTGTTGTGTTTGTGTTGTTGAATTTGTGAGAGCTGCTCCTGAAATATTTGTGAGCGGAGCGAATTCAAAACTTTTGACGGGTACCAGTGATAAAAGACACCATCTTTCGATGCTGGCTTTTCCGAGTCATACCACTGAAATTCAACTTGGAAGTGGAAGTGTCCTACTTATGCTGCTGGACTGATACAGTAAGCTTTGGATGCCACTTCTTACTTGATCGTACATGGTACATGGTGCAGCTATGGTGAATGGTACACTCACAACGATTACGCTACGCACGTACGCACGGTACGGTGAGACTGCAACAATGTGTCTGTATTGCTGTCTACCCCCTGTCCCAGCCATACTATTAATAGCTGGTACGAGGTAGGGCGTTGCACCGATAGGGTGTAGGGATAGTGGCCCTGTTGCTTTCTCGTGGTTGCATCGGCCTTGGTGGTACGATACCGAGCCATGGCGAAAACTACTGGACAACCACACTTTGGCTGTGTAACTGCAACCATGAGCAGGTACTAATACAGTAGCCACCGATAGCGACATTGTCCGTAAAGTGACCCTGCTACTTGCTCATGCTTGCTTTCACTCTGCTGGTACTATGGTACCGTACGGTACACTGGTACCTATCCTATATCTGGAGTTTGGTCATCATGGATTCACCACGAGCCCAAAAGCAGGTCATTTCTTACAAACATGGTCGTGGGTACCGTCAGTCAGACCCCTGGCAATTACTTTTCTTCTAGGCTACGTTCTTTTATAGCTACTGGCACTCCACTAGCTGGCTAGCTAGCTACTAGTACCTGGTAGCCAGCCATCTACCAGCTCTCGTAGCACATCGAGTGGTAAAACTCGTCTCCTCAAGAAAGCTTGCCTTCCTGGTGGTACCGGTACAGTCGTACGGGTGCCTGCATGGCTGAACCTACAGTATTGTGCGGATAGAGATCTGGCCAGCGCCAACCAGCCCGCCAAGTTGGGAGTGAATTCGTTTGCCAGCTTCAAAAGTACATGACATGTAGGCATGATTCCATGTTCTAAGACAACTGCATAAAGACGTCGAAAGAAATGGGGTAAAACAACATTTAGTATGAAGCCATTGCACATTATTATCCCTAATCTCCCTCAAAACAGTCTCAAGTTGGAGACAGTTGAGACAGCGGTCTCTAATTGGAGACAGCAAGTCTTTATGTGAGACTGTCTCATTTTGGAAGGCGCTCAGGACCTCTGTGGAAACTTGAGTTGTGCTACCGATCGTCTCCTAAATCCTTTTGATCGTCTCCTATTTAATGGATTTCGTCTCCTAAAAATAGGAGACGAAACGGATCGTCTCTTAAATCTTTCGTCTCCTCTTAAATCGTCTCCTATTTTCAACGGATTGTCTCCTATTCTCAACGGATCGTCTCCTAAGTGCACCATGTAAACTGTATGATATCGTCTCCTAAACCTTTTAGATCGTCTCCTATTTTGAAACGATCGTCTCCTAAATGGAATGTCTCCTAATGAATCGTCTCCTTAATATAGGAGACGATTGCTTTCGTCTCTTAAATCATTTTGATCGTCTCCCATGCCTCGGTGTATCGTCGCCTAAGTATTTTACCACGAATGATGTTTCCACAGAGGTCCAGTGCACCTTGCTTGTGTATGGCGCGATACGCAACTTGTTGGTGATATCATGACCGTGGAGAGGCCAAGTTGAAGAAGTCTTTTCGTTCTTTCATGTTTGGGGAACAATTTCCTTGGATTGTACGAGATTGAGGATGTCAGGAATGCCCAATTCGGAGGAAACTATGACAATGTGTGAGACCAGACTTGATATTTCGTCCGTCGGATTGACAGCTGAAAAGCTACAAGATCAAGTGCCCATCTGAGTCGCCCGTTAGGCTTGGAGCAATCTGTGATGGAACACAAATCCGTACCAACGAACCAAGAGATCAGGATATGCATCGCAATCCAAAGAATGCCTACAAATACAACTTCGCGGCCTTAACTATCAAATTGTTTTGTCAGTATGAAGGAATGATTCGATGCATTCAATCCAATGATTCGATACTCGAGGATGACGGATGGCGGAACGGCGGAACTAAGCCTGAGGAGGTGCACCTGGGCCGATCAGAGATACGTGCGAGACGACTGTGGCGTTTAGTAGAAGCGAATGGACCGGTGACCTAGAACGACCACAACCGTAGCTATTGCCAGAAGCTGAGGACTGAGGAGCTGAACCGAAAGCGAGGTCACTTCACGCGTGATTACCTGGTAGTCTTTAATTAAGGTGTCCTTTCTATCCAAAGACAAAACTACCGAGACTTGCAAAATAAACTATAGTTGATTCATGGATCCTGCGCGTCTTCTACTATTATTAGTAACGAAAGTATCGGTTTGGTGTTAGCTCTTTTTCGATTTGTTTAAAAATAAAGCAGTGTATTTTGCGATAGACAATTATTGGAGGTCGAAGGCGGTTTAAAAGGATTGCGAAAAGACACGGGAGGTGATGCGTTTTATTCCCAAAGGACAACTGCGCAATAATTAATGATTGTGGATTGATTCACGGATCATGTGCCTTTCTACATGTACTAATTAGTTGCTGTACTTTCCAACATACAGTGTCCTAAAAAGTGAAGTTTCGAGTTTCAATTTCGAGTTTCGATTTCATGTTTCATGGTCGAAATTATTGCTTTTGCCCGTGTGTCCTAAATAAACTTTTTCGCGTTTCAAGTTTCTGTTTCGACTTTCGGTCCACTTTTGGATGTCCTCCTTAAATATCTCAACCATAAAAGAAAGTCGAAACTCGAAATTTCATGTTTCGACTTTTTTACAGCAGAGTGGAAAAAAGTCGAAATTTCATGTTACGATTTTCATGTTTCGAGTTCCCAAAAAAGAAAGTTTCATGAAACAAAAATCGAAACATGAAATAAAAGGTCGAAACTTCACTATTTGGGACACACTAATACAATCGTTTTTATTCCGGAACCTTATTCCGGAAACCAATCTAATCTGCAAAGCTTGCTCAAATCGATTCAATGCTGATTGCACGCTGAAAGCTCACAATCCGAGCTTTAGCAGCTTTGAAACCCATCCTCTAGCTTTGAAAAATCTGATTCGATTCACAAATAAATTCGCCACCATGAAGCTCCTTTCCGCCATTCTTGCGCTGACTGTTGGTCTTGCTGCTCAACCCCAAGTGGCTGCTGGTTCTTTAAGGGAGCCTGGCAAAAGTACGTCCAGCTTTTTGTATACCAGTATATGAGCACAACACTTCTTTCTCGTTTGTTTCTTCCAGTTCTAACCTTACCAATTTGTTCTCTCGTGAAGGAATCCTTTCATGTACCGGTGGTAACGGTGGTACCCGTATTGAGATCTGCCACATCCCCACTGGCGACCGGAGTGGATTCCACACAACCACTGTCAACGACAATGCAGTCAACAATCATCTTGAGAACTATGGAGATTTGCTCGGACCTTGCGATGCTAATTGCGAGGCTGTCTGTGATGACGGAGACAAATGTACTCAAAACTATAATGGCGCTTGTGAAGCCACTGGGTGTTTGGACTCGCCCTTGCCAGTGGATTGCGACGATGACAATATGTGCACTGAGGATTCTTGTGATTCTGCCCTTGGATGCATCAATGTAGCTGTGGACTGTGATGATGGTGACCTGTGCACTGTCAATGGCTGTGACCCTCTTTCTGGTTGCACAATTGAACCTGTGGACTGTGATGATGGTGACCTGTGCACTATCAATGGCTGTGACGGAGATTGCTACCACTGTGCAAGCGGCTCCTGCATCTCGTTAAAATATGTAAGTTTAGACCAGGGTACTAGTAACTCCTGGTAGTGCCCCCCCCCCCCACCATTTTCGGACACTACCAGGAGAGCTCCCCGGAACCGTAGAGAGTGAAGCAACTGAGAAAAGTTTAAATACGGTAGGAACCAGCCCTGTGATGTACGCCATTGTAGAGCTCCTACCGATCTTATAGTGCGTACCGCCTAAACAGTGTACTGGTAGAGTATCGTACCGTACCGCCTCCTCTCACACTTCGTCGTGGGAAAAAGAAGGGCACAGGGTGACACCGCCCTCTATCTTAAAACCTTTACATGCATTACAGTACTACATGTCTAGCTAGCTACTAGCTAGTAGAATGAAATGCAGAGCATAATCGAATCGAATCGAATGATGAGAATCGAGCGAGTCGAATCGATGCAAAGGGGATGGTCGACGGTCGACAAAAGGGCTCCGGAAACAAATTTGCGGTGCTCATCAGAAGAAAATCCCACTTGCTCTGTAGGGATTTGGTACATTATCTACAGAAGAACAAATCGGAATCAGCTCGAAAAACTGACAGCGATTTCGCGCCGGGCGACCAGAAAGAGCCCCTCGAATTTTCTTCCGAAGACCTATTGCAAATTGAATCCAAAGCCGTAGTGCTGGGCTGGTAGTCTACTAGTAGTAGGTGGATTGATATTGATAATCTTCCTGCTGGTTTGAGCATTGGTCTTTTCTGGACTGGACTGAGCGTGGATGTTGCTTTGAGCACTCAGATTGCTTCATATTAATTAATGGTAAAGTCTAAGATTATATTTAAAAAATTCTATGGTATATGAGAAGTTCCTGATTTCTTTTTGGTATCTCAGGAACAAGTACACTCTTCTGGCTTGGGGCCGTTCCTCCGTTCGTTATAGGGGCTCGCGAAAGGCAGACGCGGACAACTGTTCATATCCGAGGCCCCGTCTTCAAGTTGATTTCTTTTTGGTATCTCAGGACAAGAACACTTTTTGACTGTTCTGTGAAGGAGCTCATGAAAGGCAGGTGCGGACGACTGTTCATATCCAAGGCACCCTCTTCAAGTTATGAATCCTAAGCAAGTCATTGAATACCCATCCAATCCAGATCAGCAAACACATGTCCCGATGGTTGTACCATAGAGCAGATATCTTCCGTGTAGAAACTGTATGTCCAGTTCCCTCGAATGTTGACAAGGATCCCCATTGTGACAAGGAGATGCATCCATTCATGGTAGCCCCAATACTTGCGATGTCCTCCCACTTGTGTAGCATAAAGCGTGAGTCCCGATCCATAGAGAATGAGACAACCAACGGTGTGGTAGAATGCGTCTAGGTTGTCATGCACATGCCATCCCAGGAACCATAAATTGGAAACAAAGGCAATGGCACAGCTTGAAAAGACAATGGGTCCAAATCCGCAGAGGACTCCGATGATCCCTAATGTCACAGGCACGGCAACGGTACCTACTGACAGCAAGAAATCCGGCTTACAAGCTTCACTCTCCACGAGCTGAAATCCCATGAAGGAAGCCCCGCAGACAGCCAGAATACAGGATTTGTCAACTCGAGTAATGGCTTCCAGCAGTGCTTCAGACTTCCAGGGAACCAAGTGCACCAGACTGGACATTATGAAAACAAAGGCAATGGCAATGACAGCGGGCAATGCTGGGGTGGGAATGTCGTTCCAATGAACACATACTAGAGGGAGATACGTCATTGCTCCCATCCCATGCAGCCATCCTCGACACAGTGGTCTTGGAGTTCCATCGGCATAGTTCTTGTGAAATACCATCTTCTTGTTGTGTTGTGTTGTGTTGTGTTGTGTTTGTGTTTGTGTTGTGTTGTGTTGTGTTGTTGAGTTTATGGGAGGAAGTGATTGAATTCACAAGAAAACTTGAGTGCTACCTCTTACCGCAGCCAGTCACCATGCAATCTTTGGTGGTTCCATTCCGACTTCCGTGCATCGCAGCGCAGCGTGGAGCTGTGTACTAGTACTCAATAGCTAGTAGGTAGCTCCCAACGCCAACGCCTCTCAGCGCCAAGCAGTTTTTGTGCTGAAAGCTGAAAGTAGTGGACTTTGGTCTTGGTGTTTTTCGGAACTCGGGGTGGGAGTGGAGTCCGTAGCTTGAGACAGGTAAAATGTAAAATGTACGTATGTGGCTCCTCAAAAAGGCCTCTTTCTGTTTGATTCTTGCACAAGACGTTCTGATGCTTTCTGATCCAAAGTTGTTACACACACATTCACACTTTGCACAAAAACGGCATGCAGGCCTTTTCCGAGAGTGGGTGGCTGTCAAGTCTCTAACCCTAAAACTATTAGAAATATATTTCTAACTCTAAACTGATGACATCATTTAAACTCACTGACGCATGGTGCTGTCGTCCTCCATTCAGAATTCGTTCTTCCGCTAAGATCCTCTCAAGCAAGATCTCGTGGTGCCTCGATCCTTGCTTCAGCCATCATCTCTCATGCATCAAGCTTGACAACTCCATAAAACAAACAGTACTAATATCCTTTCATCCTTTCAAATCATACAATCTTAATAAGGCAAGGCAGAGACACAGCTTGATTTTTTAGAATAGGCATCTACCGGTAGCATGGGTACCTTTAGCTTTAGCATTCAAAGCGTATCAACGTTGCACTTGCTAGCGTTAGCTGGGCTTGCCGTTGTTTCCAACCATAACTTTCAAGTGTCCGCGTTGAGTGCAAGTACCAGTACTGGTGCTGCTGGTACTCTGTCCTACTTGGATTCTCTGTCTCGGGTACAAGTGGCTACTACTAGTGGTACTGGTGGTACTGGTGTTGCTCCTGCCATTACCCCTTCTACCGGTGGCAAGACCAAGAACACCAAGGAGGAGATTATTGCCAGTGCCAGTGCCAGTGCCAGTGCCATTGCTGCAGGCACTAAGGGTAACTCTGCTAAGGCTACCAGTAGTATTTACAAGGCTAGTACCGGCAGGTATGAATTCAAGGCAGCTCCCCGGTTGGACGCCAAAACCAAGATTCAGAAAGAACGAGAAAGCAATGAACTCTTGAACAGCATTGGCTTTGTGGTTTCTACCACTTTGTACGTAGGAATTCCCTATGCGCTCTTTGGAATGCCTTCCGACTTTTTGCTTGACAAGGTGGAACACCAAATTGGACAGGTCATTGGTACTGGTACACAAGAAACTAGTAATTTCAGAGAATTACTGGTGCAAAAAGGACTTGTCAATGACAATGACAGCCGTCCTTCCCAACTGCTCAAGGAATCCTTTCAAGCAGCAACTGAATTTGCTATCAAGAGCACTTGGTCCCCTCAAACCAGCAAGCAACCTCATCCTCGCATGGATACAGATGCCATTGTGGGGCGCATCATGGCTCCATCCAAAAGCAACTACCAGTACATGTACATGGACCAACCCAAAGTGGCTCAAGTACCAGTGCCAGTAGTGCCAGTGCCAGCAGTACCAGTGCCAGCAGTACCAGTGCCAGTACAAGTTCAGGAAACAGTACAAGAACAACAACCGGCCACCCCGAGTAAAAGTGACAGTGACAGTCCTGTCATGGCGATGGAGCAAGTACAAAACGTTCAGGAAACAGAACAGGAACAGGAACAGGAACAAGCAACTGCCACACAAAGTGACAGTTCTGTCGTTGCAATTCAGGAAGGAGAGGATGCAGCCATCTATCCCTCCACCACTTTGCCAGAACTGGACGCGCCCGTCAATACTGGCACCGGTACTGGTACTACTGCTAGTAATGCTATCATGGAGCAAGAAACTGCTCCAGTTGCGTGGCAGCAAAGAACTGACTACCAATCATACCACTACGACAATCATAACCAGTACAATGACAATAACCAAGACAATGACGTTGAATACCAAGGAACCAATGCGAAGCAGCAAAGCTTGGCCGATCAAGAATATGGCCATGACACAAGTCTCTTCTAACCAAGGCAGCTATAGCCGCGTGCGTTGCTGGATGGATTGGTACTACATTTAGTACATGGACAAATTCGAGAAAAAAAGAAGAAAAACGTACATTTTGCATGGGTCCTAGTCAAGTCGAGTCAGAGTCGAGTTGAGTCGGCCATTTTGAATTTTAAAAGTGACAAAAAGCCGACAAAAGTTTAGCGTACCAGTAACAATTAGAACAGCATTTACGTCAATATTTATTACAAGACCAGGAAAGAATCGCGATGCGCCAGGACGAAACAACCTCACAATATGTGGAGCCCATTTTCCCCCAGTGATTCCTATGGTGACATAGACTAGCTTCCGTACCGTACGGTACTGGTACCAGGTATCTGTTTGATCCTGTAGAGGATCTCTTTCATTGTTGGCAGCATGCAGTTGACTAGCTAGGCACTATAGATAGTTGGGAATCGAGTCGATCTGTCATGTGGAGAGCAATAATGAAAAAATTATCAGTATTTGCAAATCTCCGAAACGTACAATCTCCGAAACGGGCTTTCAGGGTTTGGATGCATCCTGCTGCTGCCTAATAAGCAATACCAGAACAGTGATCTATCCTCCCTGAGTGACAGTCTACAGGTTCGTACAGGTCGTAACGGTACGGCCACACCATCATCAACGAAATTGGCCTTGCCTTGATTTTGTCCCTTCCCCCCCCAGATTGGGTGGACGGGGTATGTGGTGAAATGCAGCTACAATGGCTTATTGAGTTGTCCAAGCGGTACATGGTACTCGAGTACTTGTCAATTACTTGGTACCAGAATCTGAGGATTTAAAGCAAAATTGACTCTGTGACTACTCAGGATATATGAGCGGATTTACTCTGTTGCTTTACAGTATACAACTTCTACAGTCTTTTAGCGGTATGCATTTGAAGCGTCTCACTTCGTAAAGATAATAGACCTGGACTTCTCAACTTCACAGCCACTTGTACAGCTCTGGTACATACTGTACCTGGTACCAGGTCTACCAGTAGCTAGTACTACTCTCACTTTCTCTCTGAACAGGTTCGAATGCTTCATCCATTATCCGGCCAAAACACGGTTCACTCATTTGCCACACAATCTTGCTGCTTACACGAGAACAACCCAAAACCAACTCGAGGACAACGGAACGCCACAGCTCGCACCGCAAAACCAAAGTTGGAGTTTGAAAGATCAAGACAAGATGATTCCAAGAAGAAAGAAAGAGAGGACCATGGCGGTATCCTCAATTGGTGTGTCTACAACTACTGGTAGTACGCGTCGTCTCCCAGTTTGGCTCCTTCTGCCGGTGATGGTTGGGGCCGTCTTTGCCAAGCCTGAAAGTCTGAACCCTATTTCAAGAATGAGGAATCCCTTCTCGCAAGGGTGCTTGTTTTCCCACGGGGTGGTCCCACACGTGAGGTTGTGCAACTCAGAAGATAGCCGAGAGGACATGGACAACGGCATCTGCCGGGCGCCCACGTTGGACTACATGGAAATGCGCTCCTTTGGAGCCAACTGGGAAAGCCGCATCTTTGCCGCCTGGATTGTACAGATCGTGCTTAGTGAATTGGTGGGTGTCCCGGCCACCGTGGAAAGTGGAATGTCTCCAGAAGAAGCAAGCTTGAACTTCTACGATCCCTTTCCTCCGCCGGAACTTGCCCACGGGGCCAATTCTAAAAGTGAAGCGTTGGAAACTGCGTTTGCTTTCGAAGACTGTCGGATGGTACAACGGGGAGGTGATGCCCATAAACCTTGCGCTCACTTCACCCCGGAAATTTGGGATGCAGAGGCCAAGTAAGTTGAAAGTTGACTTGTCATCAGACTGATCATCACTGCAATGCCCAAGAGACGTGGTGTACACCTAATTTGAACGTTATTCCTATCCCATGCGTACGGTATCGACACAGCTGGACCCAGGACCGAGTGTTCGAGGGGACGTTAGAGCCTCCCACCAGCTATGGTATCGTCGGGGAAGAAGCATTGTACGTCACCAAATTCACCTTGGAGCAAGACCCCTCCTTTGCTACATACATTGGCCTCAAGGGAGATCGCTATAGACAAAAGCTTGCCGAGACGTTTAAGCGTCCCCTGTCGTGGCTGCAATACTGCGAACAGGTTTCCATCGACAATTGCACGACATCCAACCAAGTGGCCCAAAGACCCCCGAAAGATGAAACCGAAGCTGCACGCTACTTTGTAGACGGTTCCTACATTGGAAACTTTCAATACACTGATCAAAACAACTGTACACTCAACAACGACAGCTGCACTGGACACTTTGCTGACTACCCTTGTGACTGGACATCATTCGCAGAGGCACAATTCTATCACTTGAACATTGCATTGGAGAGCAATGGACCGCTACCCGGTTCTCGTGGATATAGCTACTCGCAGCTGCGAGAACTTTGGCAGGCTGCCAATGCGACGAAAAGCAACCTGATCATGTTCTGGTACACTCCAGAGCCAGCAGTACACCAATTCATGGGAAGCGATGCAGAGTTTCATAAAATCACCATGAAGTCTCCAACGAAACAATGCCTTGATGCCCGCCCTGATCGTACTGAAACCTGCAATGGCAACAACACGATTCGGGTGGGCGGACCCGAAGCAGACTGTGGCGACTCTCCCAAACCACTCCAAAAGGTTGTTACCGGGAACTTGTTTGAACTTACTCACGCAGAGTCCATACCAGAGGCGGTTCGCAGTCCTGCCTATGATGTGTTGAGGACATTCCGACTCTTTGAACACCACCTGGGAGACATTGCAAGCCTCAAGGCGCAATTCAAAGGAGATGCCAGGCAAGCCGTCTGCCAATGGGCTGTGGAAAACGTCGACTTTTTACAATCCTTCACGCCTCAGACATATCCACGAGTTCTGGAAGGAGGAGAAGGATCGCTTGGATACTGGACCCTCATTTCAGTCTCCTTCGGGAGCTTGGCGCTTCTATTGGTCCTTCTGACGGTTTACGCCGTCCACAGATATCAAGGCAAACGATCCATTCGAATTGCTCAAATCGAGTTCTTGTACCTGCTGCTCGCAGGCCTCGTCTTGGTAGCAACTGGGTCCGTTGTCATTGGAATACCACCATCGAACGGCAGCTGTGTCCTGTCCATCTTTTTGATCAACCTGGGCTATGCCCTAGAACTGGTACCCCTGATTATCAAAATTGCGGGCATCAACAGGATCATGTCCGCCGCCAGACACATGAGGCGAGTACGCCTCGAGAAGACGGACCTCTACAAGTCAGTGGTGGTTATTGTACTGCTGGTCTTGGCATTTCTAATATCGTGGTCCGTGGTGGATCCCCCGTACAAGGAAGCCGAGTACATCCTTACAGGAAGAACGAACGAAGACGGAGCACGGGTTGTGAACTTTGTCTACTTTTGCAGCAGTGACTCTGGGATCTGGGAGTTTGTTGCGATTGGATGGAACGGCGTTCTGCTTTTCTCGGCAAGTGTCTTGGCTTTCCAAACTCGACTTTCCCAGCACGAGTTCAACGAATCTCGCACTCTTTCCTTCCTGATCTATTCACACTTCCTCTTTGTGATTATTCGGGTTGCAACTTTCTTCCTGAGGGAATCTGTCAATGAAAGAATTCTGTCGCACATCAACAGTTCGATTTTCAGCTGTGATACGATAGCGGCGGTGATTATCTACATGATCCCAAAGCTGCTAAAGGAGGACGAGTCGAGAATGTCTTCTACACGCTTTTTCCAGTGTGGAGTGGACGACTGTCATCTGGGTGACAATGTTACTAGTACTCGTTTGACTCCTGTAGAAGTGGGAACGGGCTGTCATCACTTGGTGTGCGAATCCTGTGGATACGTCCAAGATACATGTACCAGCACCGATCGTGCTACCGGTAGTCAGATGCAAATTGCAGAGAATTCGATTTCCCTTGCACCAGCATCCCACCTCGACCTGGCTGACAGCTGCCACGAAGACGACAAAGAAGAGCAGTCCGCGTCTGATTCCACACCAGAAGTTATGGTGGATGAGTAGTGGACGGAGCAAAACGCACTGGGAGTCGAGTCAGTCTGATGCCTGCTAGCTAGCTAGCTACCTATAGTTGCCTGGAAGAGACGAAGATCAACCGGTACCGCACCTGGGTGAAACGCAATGACGCCTGGACTGACTAGTACGAGGAATGCAGCGTAGAGTCCTGCGCTGCGTCTCTGGATAGCTACATGTAGATGCTAGAGGAAGCCAAACGCGACAACCAATGCTAGGCCCTGTTCATTGAGTCGGAGCCAGAGTCGGTCCTCCTTGCGCGTGTTCGACTGACGAGAGATCTCGAGCAGCGCACCGCAACGTTCCGGTACCGTTGATATGTGGCTTATCTCATTTGTCATTGAGCAGTACGTGCGTTACTACATACAAACCACCCCAGGAAAGAGAAGGCTTCGGCTGGCTAGTAGTAGGTAATGCAAAGTCTCCCAGCACGCCTGCACTCCTCCAAGTCAATATCAGGCGAAGCAAAACAAACACTACTACTAGTAGCAAATAGAAGCAATGAAAGGGGACCTTTGAGGAAAAGGACGAACGCGCTTGCACCGGTAAGGAGCGAAACTCAAACGGCGTGATCCATCTCCGTGGTACTTGTGGTACTTACCTGCCAACCATCGCATTGTTCCCTCACGGTACTGCTTCAGCTTGGATGATACGGGTATTCATATGGTGTTGCCGAGGAAGCCTTTTGCTGGTTCTACTAAGGGTACCGTTGGGCTCCAGCTCAACCAATTCGACTCTGCTGGTCTTCGACGTGATTGCCAAAAACTGCTTTCTCATTTATACCTGGTATACAAAATGTACGAGCGTACCGGTAGACTCCGGATGACCATACCGTTTTTGCTGGCGTTTGTAGGTAGCTAGTGCTGGCAATTCAAGTATGCATACAGTACCACTGTATGTATCTCGTTCTGATGCATCGCATTAAACCTGCTTTGAGCAGTCCTGGGTTTGCTTTTCTAGTAGAGCTAGCTATCGATAGCTAGCTGGCAACTTGCGGGTACGTAGTGTACATGTACGTTCTAACCAGCACTGGAATTTTCTAGTGGTTCCTGCAAAAGGTGCGCTGTTAAATTTATGGTGTTGTCGCCCTGCGGGCAGAACGTTCTGGTGCCGTACCATACTTAAATACCGTTCCAGGTCTTGTATAAAAACGGTCCGCTAAATTGAAGATCGACGGCCGCGCGCTATGGACGCGCGATTCCGAGGCGAAGCCGAGTATGGCGCGTACAGTAGCGCGCAGGCCGGAGATCTTAAGACGAGAGGAGGAGGAGGCAAGATCGAGGCTGAAGGTCAAGGGCGCGAAAGGAAGGCCGAAGGCCTGAAAAGCGACGAGACCGAAGACGAGATCGCAGCCGACACCCGAGTCTGCCAATGAAGAGGACCGTCATTTGTGTGTAATCTGTACAGTGATAATCCGAGACATAAGCTGTTAGACTGACACATTAGACTGTTGTAACTGCCCATACTGCTCCATTGAAGAAACTCAACAATAGCCAATCATTTGGCCATCGACACAACATCTCCAGTAGCAGGTCATTCACTCGAAAGATTTACTCCTGTACCTGTAGGATTCAGTACTGAAGCTACGGCCGTGAAGATGTCCGACGACGAGTTTGTCCTTCCTCCTGTACCGGCAACTTCTCCTCCCAGTAGTGCAATGGGATTCGGATGGGCGGAGGATTGTGGCTCCACCATTGACTCAGGGAACGGCCGCGGCAACACTGCTTGGCTTCGCCTCAGCTCCTCCACCACCTTTGACACAAGGAACTGCTGCGGCGACACTCCTTGACTTTGCCAATCCTCATTCTCCTACTCCAGCAGATCCAAACGTCTTCCAATCCACGCTCGAATGTACCATTGACTTCGGTGGAAATGGCAATGAAGGAACTCCTCAAATCAACAACCGACCTGCCAGAGTCTCCTTGGAAAATGAGGAAAATCAGGACACAGCCTCACCAACAGCAGAGGAAGATGAGCCAACACAAGAAACTCCACAAGAGGAGCAGCCAACTCCAATACTCAACTCTGCCGCTGCCATTGCTGGTGCCTTGGAGGCTGGAAATCAGTATGAATCCATGGTATTGACTGAGGAAGACCTCAAGTTGTTAGCCGAATCCGAAGACAAAGGAAAAGTATCCAAGGAACATGCCGCCAAAATCACCCGCTGTGTGAATCGATTCTTCACAACCATCCACGAAAATGGAGGCGACATCTTGGCGAATCTTCTGAAGAAGGAACCAGCCAATTATGCGAATGGGAAGATAGTCGATTATGCCTTCTTCAACATTGTGAGTGGAGACAAGAACATCGACAAGCAAACCATTCTCAATCATTGTCTCGTCTTGTGAGGAATGAAATGGCCTGTTTGTAAAGAGCGGAAAAAAAAGGGAAACCTGTTGGCCACAACAGTCTTCGAATCAGTACAATCCAAAAGATCCTTTTCCATTTCTTCACAAAGCTCGCGGCATCCAATACAAGTACAAAGAAGATTTCAATGAAAAGGGACAGTTCCACGGCTTCATGATCACCAAGTGGTACATGATTCGGAAGAGCGATCCCAAGTTCGGAGTCAAGAATTACAAATCCGCAATTGACTGGGATGCGGATGCGAAGATTCGTGAAGCGATTCGTGACGGAAGACTCCAACCCTGGACAAATCCGCAGCATCTTCTGTACGTCTTGCTCTATGTGCTTGGTCGGTTCTTCCTTTTCCGTGGAGGCAAGGAGATGGCGAATCTTTTGCACGAAGAGACATATGGGGGTGTCTACGATCGAAGACTTGGAGAGCTAGCCGGCAATGAGTATGAAGCATTCGTTCTCCCGGAAGACAAGACCAACCGACTCAATCTCGTGAATCCATCGGCGTTGAACAAAGATGATCGCTGCATTGAGTGTATGGAGAATCCGCATGACGAACTCTGTCCGGTCAAGGTCATCCGTTTCTTCAAGGGAAAGTGTCATCCAGAAGCCGTCAAGTTCTTCGCCAAGATTGCCACCGCCAAACAGCGAAAGGAGTACACCACCAAGGCGAAACGTGATGTTTGGTTTTGTCCCGCCAAGCACGGAGACACCCCGAAAAATCTTGGCTACCACAAGCTGAATGGGTTCACCAAGGAATTAGCGAAAATGTGTGGCTTGACCAATTGGGAAGACATTTCCAATCATGGTTGGCGAGCGTACGGAATCACAAAACTCCATGCCGCCCGTGTCGATCTCAAGACTCGATTGAAGATGGCACGACACAAGTGCGAGAAGAGTCAACTTCCTTATGCTCGCTTGACAAGTGACGGTCTGTTCAAAGCTCACCAGGCCTTGCGTGGGACAGATGATGCGATCGCTGCTCAAGACGACGACGATGACGAAGGAGCCAAAGAAACCCGCTGCCAAAAAGCGAGGAACCAAGACTGCCGCCAAAGGAAATAAAAAGAAGAAGTTCCCAAGAAGGCGGGTGGTAGAATTCCAGAGATTGTTCCACTCAAGAGAAGAAGAGGAAGATGCGAACTCCCAATTGACCGAAGGGAGCAAGGACCACAGCAAGATGTCGCGAGATGAGCTTTTGGCGGAGCTGGCTCGACGAGATTTCGCTGGATCGGTTGCCACCGTCCCCAATGTTGGTTTTGGGTCGGCGAGTGTTGCTGGATCGGCGAGTGGAGTTGGGGCGGCGAGTGTTGCTGGATTGGCGATTGGTGGTGGGTCGGCGAGTGTTGTTGGGAGTCAGGCAAGTTTCGCTAGTGGTCAGATGATGGCGGCGGTCCCACAGATGCAACCACAGATGCAACAGATGGCTATGACGGTCCCACAACAACCGATGGCGATGGCGGTCCCACAACAGATGCCGATGATGCAACCACAAATGCAGATGGTGCAACCCCAGATGCCAATGATGATGCAATACCCATGATGGGATTCAATCCGGCCATGATGGGAATGGGATTTAGTCAGACATTTTTGCAGCAACAATATGCGAATCAGGTCGGTCCACAGATCATTGTCCCACAGATGCAACAGATGCAACAACAAGCAATGATGCCACAACAGCCACAACCACAGCAGGTGATGTGCGTCCGGGATGCAAATGGGAATTTGGTACCGGCCGCAAATCAAAATGGAGCCAATCAAATGCAAGGATAAGCCGTCGTCATGATGGATGGAAAAGGATTGCTGAACGGTAGGAGCGTCATGGTGGAGGTTTACCGGTTGGATAGTGACATTTTTGGGGCAATAGTGGTCGGGGCATAGCTTGGCTTTTGGCTTTCGCTTTTCGAAATTTATGGAAGAAAATTGACTGGAGTGGTATCGAATGAAATTGTTTCGTGCGTCGAGTGGAGACGTTCCGACTGTTTACCCTCTCTTAACCTTCCGTTAGACAACAACCCATAGAAACAGCAACAAATTCGATTTTCCATCATCTTCTCATTTACAAATAAGCATACTATTGACATAGAAAGTGGAAGACGGTGGTTGTAGCTAGTGGATACGGCCTTTGTTGATTGAATCCCACAAATAAGCCACATTCAATCGGTGACATCACACATGGTCGCTGATTGATTTGCCGGAACGAACCGAGTACGTTGAATCGTGAAGAACTTTGCTGAGCGTCTCGGAGATGTCATTTTCCAGCCAGAGTTCTTTTCTTATAGTGATTTCCCATGATGTGCGATTTTATTTGGTACTATTTTACTGTCTACACGTCATCCTAAGACATCCATCTTTGGAAAAAGCGCAAGGAAAAGAAACCGTCTTGAGAAACCGTTGATTCTTGCGAAATTTACTATGGAATAAGCAGTGAGATGCAATTCACGACTGATTTTCCGTTAACTCCGGGAACCACATTCGAAACCACTGAAACACATGATGGGAAGAAAAATTCCTCGTGATTCAACGCTTACATCTCATCCGGCAAAATAACTGTCACGTAGAAAATGTACCAGCTCTACGAGGATATCACCGGACAGATTACTGCCAGTAACCACTGAGATCTATTCGGACAGTCCCAGTGAGCTCCCAGTGACAGGAGATTTAACACTTTGGTCTGCTCCTTTGTAAAGAACGCTAGTGGAAATGCAACGATCTCACCATTTTACGAGGCAGCAATAGGGCTCAGTGCTCTTTGAAAGTCAGTGGGTTCACGGCAAATGCCTGCAGTGCTCCTTCCCTAAGTCAGTGGCTCATGCCAGACGCCTGAAGATCTTCTTTTAGAAATTTAGTGCTGGAACCGCCAGGTCATCGATCGTACCGGCACACCGAATCTTGTGGATCTTTTTGCTGACACTCGGCCGTTTCATGCGCACTCGGAGTTGTTTCCTTCTCTGTTTTCCTCACCACTTTTGAAACCTCATTTTTATAAAGTTTGTTGAAAGATACTGGTACTAGCTAGCTAGCTACCAAGAAGACAATGATGAAGCTCTCTCCTCTTTGTGTGGCCGTCGCCTTGATCTCTGTCAGCAGCCTTGTGAATGCTCAGTGTAGCACCACGGACAGTGGTGCTTGCAAGTGGGAACCGTGAGTTTTCACTTGCCTCAACTACCAAAACTCCATTTTTGTCCTTACTAACTCTGTATATTGTGTTATGCTATCTAACCAATATCTAGATTCAACCCAGTGGCTTGTGGACCTGACAGGGCTTGCTCCTACGACAATTTCTGCTTGGCCCAGGAAAATGGGTACGATGTCAGCACTGACTGTTGCCAAGCACCTCAACCATCCGGCTGTGAGTACCTTAGTTTCAAGATATTTTCAATTGTTTCAAGATACTTGAAAGTTGTTTCAAGATGCTTTCAAGCTCCACCTTACTAGCTAGCTAGCTAGCTTGGTGGTTGAAAGTGGCCTATTGGAAAAATGACATCTCATGTTGTGATTTTTGTTTTTGTTTTCCTCGCTTTCAGGCACCTTTGAGTTTGCCCCCGTCATCTGTGGAGATCTGCAGTGTGAATACTCCAATTCTTGTGTGGCCGGCCTAGCTGGGTACAACAGTGGCCAGTGTCAACCTGCCCCCCCTGAATGTCCTACTGGAACTGCTGACTGCTCAGGATCTCCCTCCAATCCCTTCAAGTGTGGCCCTGCCAAAGACTGCCAATATGATACCATTTGCGACGCTGAATCTGCAGGTTGGAATTTGGATGTGGATTGCTGCCAAGATGTTCGCACGGTTACCGCTTGTCCCGCCATTTTGGCTCCAGTTTCTTGTGGACCGCCACACAAACAATGTCCCTACAATACCCAGTGCGAAGCTGACTCTGCCGGATACAATTCCAATATTTGCTGCCCTGCTCCCTTGGGAAATTCCGTTTGTGCTGCCATCTCGGAACCCGTCGAATGTGGAGATTTGCCTTGTTCATACCCCAGTATGTGCGTCGCCATGGATGCCGGATTTTCCAACGAGGAGTGCTGCCCTGTACCACAAGGAGCCTGCACGCAGGAAAATGCACCCGTCAAATGTGGAACCTGTGATTATTCCAACCAAGGATGCGCCGATTTGGCCGGTACGTACTCTACCACACCACAGTACACGATCTTCTCTGTCGAAAACAACAATCTCCTTACTATTGATTTCCATTATTATTTTTTTCTCGTATTGCAGGATTCAGCAGCGACCAATGCTGCAACCAACCGTTGGATCCTACGGCAGTCTGCCCGAGCGATTTCAAACCCGTTGCTTGCAGCACTGCCAACTGCATCTACGATAATGGTATGACCAAAATCGTTGTTTACAATCGTGTTCCTGCAAGAGGTATTCTTGTGGTTTTCGTTCTCGGTCTTGGCACTCACCAAAAATCATTTGCAAATCCTCCACAGAATGCATTGCCAGTGAGGCTGGATTTGACCCCAACAGTTGCGTCGTTGTTCCTCAGTCGGCAGGCACATCTGTTGCGGACGGGGACGCGGATGATGGTGCCGAAGATGGAGCTGATGAATTGATGCCTGTTACAAATGCTACTGATACCGACGGAGACGACACAGACGGAGACAATGACACCGACGGAGACAATGACACGGACGGAGACAATGACACCGTTGGCGACAATGACACTGACGGAGACAATGACACTGATGGAGATTCGGACGGAGATCGACAGCCTCTGCAGAGTTCCGGCGTGGACATGCTGTCATCGGCACTTGGCTCGTTCATGGCTGTTGCAGGCTTCCTCTTCGCTTGAATTTGACTTCCAACTTGAGTTTGCCTGACTTGGAAGATTTGGCTGGCTGCTAAATGGAATGTGGTTGTGGCCTGTTGCCCGAACCGTACAAAAGGAAACGTAGTGTCCAAAATGTTTTGTGTTGGAATTTGATTGCCGTAACACGCTAAGGCTCCTTAACATCTCTTGCTTCGAACTTGGCTGACTGCGCAATAGTTGAGCTGTCGCTATAAACAAGCAACTGCATCAAGGAATGGGCTTGGTCTACCGACGTCGGAGACGAAAGGGCTACGTGCAAGGAGCACGAGTTCAGTCGTCCGGGTATCTGCAGTTCAGTATTTCTTGGCGCTTATTTCTGTGGAGCTTCCGTGTTTGCTTGCAGCCCCTGGCGTTGCAACTACACGTGGTGCCCTAGTCTCTGTTTTCGTATTCGAGCTTCCTTCCTTGATTGGGCACTCTCCCCCCGCTATCAGATTCTAGCCAATGATTGGAGCGATCAACGTCGCGAATGCATGCTCATCCCTTTGCTTCACTCAGCACCCCCCGAGCCCCACGCAAAATCAACCATTGCCAGCCGTACGTTGACTTGATTCGATTCCACAACTGGTGCGCCAGATTGAAGTCCACGACGATGAAAGCAACAGGCACCAGCAACATCACTGGCCTTCGTAGGAGGAACTAAAAGGGGAAGATATTACAGTTGTT
Organism: Seminavis robusta; assembly: GCA_903772945.1. Classification (NCBI taxonomy): domain Eukaryota; phylum Bacillariophyta; class Bacillariophyceae; order Naviculales; family Naviculaceae; genus Seminavis; species Seminavis robusta. The sequence goes on from CAICTM010000704.1 coordinate 47,383, forward strand.
GTCCGCAGACCTCTCTGCATGGAGCTCCTTCCTGTCTTGAGCCCGGAAATGAAACAAAATGAGCACAATGTTTCGTGAGACGTGGGACTGAGAACTCGAGTGTTCCTTGCGACACAATTCATTCTCCATTTTCACAAGGGTGCTGTTGGCAATTTCTGTGAGTCGCAGTTTCAGTTAAATGACGTATAACTGGAGTCTGAGTATTCACGTATTCACCACAGTACAGCAGCTCGGAGGCTTGAGGTCCCAGTAAATAGTAGGTACACTGCATGGGTATGACATACATGTATGATGTATGTATCATATGCATACGGTACTTCCGATCAATACTACTAGTACAATGTCATGTACGTTCAAAGCCCTGTACAGTTAACGCTCGCTTATATTTATAATCTTATATTTATTCGCTCTATAATATTTATTATATCTCGAGTTCCCCCCCCCAGTCACGAGTGACCCCCCCCAGTCACGAGTAGCACGATGACCGTATGACGTCAGTACACCCTTCGCAAATCTCGTACAGCAAAACAATCGCTCGCAATCCATCGCAAACGTCCAATTCGACAGAGACATACGTGTAAATGCCAATGCATGCCAATGCATGCCGATGAGGTGCCGATGGGAGTTCGCTTGCCTGTCCATTCTCTGCCAGTCCGCGCAAATCTTCGTTCGTGGGGTTTTTCATGGTGTTTCGCGAGATTTGCGCAGAATGGCAGAAGGAGACAAAAACAATTCTCTGAGCAACAAACAAGTGCAAGCAAACCATAACAATTCCTCCAATCCGACTAGACCAACATGAACGGCGCCATAACATGAACGGCGCCGATTCAACCGCACGAAGAAGAAAGGAGCGAAGAGGGGACCGAAAGCAGGTTCAAAGAACGATGTAGCCAAGGCGAAGAACAGATCTGACTGGTACAAGGCCTGCCATTCCTTTCGTACAGAGTTCAAGCACATGCAAGCCAAGTCGTTCAAGGGCTGGCAAACGCAAACGTGATGACACTCTCCACTCGTTCTTTACTAGTGGTTAGTAGCAGTAACGCTCTATATTTAGACACACTGTTATATTTACTGGATTCCTGAATCCCCCCCTGTATATATATCTGAATGTTGACTGTACCATTGAATAGATAATGATGCAATTGCACATCCACATCGCCTTGTCCGTGGAGCATTTTTTCACTCTTTAACTGATGTAAATATTTTTGGGCGCAGGGAGTGGCCTGTGTCTGGACGGGATAGGGTTTCTGATTGGCCAGACTATTGTGTGCAGTGCTCAAGGCTTCTGCGAGATCGGGTGGTTCGGGGGAGGAGGCTATCAGAGGAATGCCTTGTCGATTCACCATCACCATCAATAGAAGCAACACCACAACCAGGAGTTTTCCCAATTGGCCCTTCCCATTCCTTCCCAAGGAGGATACAGGAGTTCTGCTGCTTGGTAACAAGGCCATTACTAGATCTATTCCTTGTTGCTTACTCTGAGTACAGTCGTAGTCGATGTGGTGCTTCTGAATGATGATCAACTTTTGACCATCCAGAGGTGGGAGAAATACAGAGATCGTGTACTAGCTAGTAGGCGTAGTCGGGGATGCAACGGGGGTAACTTCTGTACCGTGTTATTGAGTATCGAGCAGGCTGGCTGACGTCACGTGATCGAGTTCGTGGCTCTGTCCGAAAAAAGGCATAAAAACGTACCGGTGGTACTAGTTACCTTTACCGTAGTACCTACCCTCTATCAAGATGATGTTATTATCTCCTCTTTACAGCGGCTACTCCTCTTTCATGACTACTACTACACCACCACCATGACAGGATCCTCTTGTTTGGATTGGCTGGAAACAGCGACAGCGGCAGCAAGTCGAGCGACGGATTGCTTCCTTTTCCACGGAGTGACTCGACTCCTCTTTCACGGAGCGATCGAAAGCGACGCCTCTACCGCTAATCCAACAGCAAGCAAAGCCTCGACAATGGCACTGGCTGGAAACCACCGACGGCAACGAGCTCCTTCGTTCGACGGATCGATCGATGACTCGACCATGACGCCATCGACCTGACGCCAACTACGCGAAGGCTCATTCCAATGATGAAAAACATGAAATCTGCTCATTTTTTATTCGTCAAGCCAACAATTCAATTCCCTTTAAATGTTTGGGATGGGTGCTCCAGTCATCATGCGATTCATCATTCCTTCCATTCATTTACATGGCTCTACAGTGTTGATTATCAATATTGCATTCTTGTGATCTACCTCTTCTGCTCTAGACTTGCGCTTGCTATGACGCTCAGTGGCGCCATGCTGCCTTGGGGAGTGCTGCAATCAGTAAGGATGCCAGTCGAGTCGAGAAGCAAACGTGTTTTTTGAAGAGCGGATAGCTTCTTCTCGACGCCTCTTGCCCTCAGTACTTCCCACGCCTTCTCGACCAGCGCTCGATCAAGCAACTCCTTGGAAATAGAAAGGCTCGAGAACAATACGTGAATATTACCATGATGAAATGGGTGTTCGTGGTTGGAAGAGGCAGCAAAAAACTCATCGAGGTGAAAGAGCAGGCGCAGTTCTTCGCATGATTCCTGGTCAATTCCTTGCAAGAAGTCTCGATGAGACTCGACTATCAACACACAGCTCGAGATCTCGTTCTTCGTCGACGGGGATCTGGCTATCAGGCTGAAGTCAGAACTGCCCGATGTTTCAACCAGAGCGCGGAGTAACGACATTTCCTGACATGTATGTCGCCTAGTTTCAAGCCCTTCTGAAAGTAGGTTATCAAGTCTGGGCAGTCGGCGGGCGACATCAAGTGGACGGAGGTACAATGGCTTGGCTCCACCCATCCTCGCTCAAATTCAAGCTCCAAGCTGTAGTCAGCGAGAAACTCGTCAATCAGAGGCCGATCAACGTTCGCCAGAATACAGGCGACTGCCTTGTCGCCCGCTGGCATCAGTTGATAACGCTTCATGAGAAAGCTGCTTGGGCGCGGGAAGACGACGTTGAAGTAGTGTCGATTGACTCTGTATTCTTCGCCGGGGAACAACGACTTGAGAGAAAGTTCCAAGTGCGCTGCAAGTTCTAGATTGGACCTGACAATTTGCACGAGCAGCTTGGCATCTTAGTGCAAGCCGTATCGCCTCACTACCTTGTTGAAGACAATAGGGAGGCATTGCAATCCTATACTGGGCAACCAACCATGACAGCGCGCAATCGATCTTCTTTACCACAGTCTACTCTGGCTGCTTCGGTAGACCAATCTACGGCAGGCAGCTCCAGAAGGGGTTCCAGCAAAGAGCACGGGGGGCGCCTCCTGTCTCGGATGCAACTCGTTTCTGCCGCCACTGTTCAGCCAGGAGAAGAGTTTTTGGAGAGCTACATGGAGATGAATGAAATGAACATCTTTCGCAGTCATGAGAACTTGAGGGGTCTGGATCAACGCAGCATGGCCAGTTATGAAAAGCTCAAGAAAGAAATCCAGGATAGTCCTGAAAAGGTGGGCTCCTTGGATCCTCGCGTGAGTATCTTTTGGCAGTGGACTTTGATTCTGAAAAGCTGGGATAGGGAACTGTTCTATGGCTATGGCAAAGGAGATCAGCCATCCTAACTCAAATGTTCAGTGTGGATGGTACACCACAGTAATCAAATCGCAATGAAGGCACCCCTTTTGCCTGAGCCCCCTGCCGCCTTCCCGGCTGAAAAAATGAATGATACAGCATCCCATGGAATACGTTGGCTACAGTACAGTACATGTACTGTGCAATAATTGTACCGTCCACGGCCCAACACCACGAGCATCCACAAGAACGACGACGCAATCTCCTGTAACGAGTACGGTACGGTAGGCTGCTGGCTGGCTACTAGCTAGTGACATCCATAAGTTCACAAAAGTTTCAACAAACTTCCTGCAACACCCTACTAGCTAGCACATGTGTTCCACACGGCAGCAGACACTGTTCCACGCGGGCAATAAACTGAGACTATGCTCCAGTGACGCCGTGTGTTTGCAAATGTGTCGATGGATTCATCACGACGCCTTATCACAGGCTTGTTGTTTTGCTAAAATCGTATGCTTGGAAACCTGTCAGCACACAAAAATTGAGGCGCAACAGCTGGCTCAAGAGGCAATGGAAGCTCCGACGAATGTTGATGCCCAATGCAAAACATTGGAAAGTAGCAACGCAGCCGGCACCTGGATCGTACCAGTAGCTAGGTTTCGCCCAACTCCTATTCAGAATCCAGAGTGGCTGTGCGTCCTTAAGCTATCAAATCTATCCCGCCATGATTGCATCCAAGCTGACTTCCTAGATTACAGAAGGCAGAAAAAGGCCATTGAGAAGCTGCACAGATTGATTTTTGTGAGTCAGACACTTGGTGATGAACTAAAAACAGCTCGCTGGAAAAGAAAAACATGAATACATAAATAATCGGATGAGTGAATGTGAGTGGCACATTGGGTTCAGAGAGGCTTGGATTCTATTACTAACAAATAACACGGAGGAAAGTCGGCCAGGCACACTCTAGTTTTTTATATAGCTAAATAAATCTCACTAAGACATCAACTTCAAC
>CAICTM010000705.1:0-49115 GCA_903772945.1 Seminavis robusta
GTAAAATAATGCCCTTCGACATGATAAGGGACCTACATAAATGAGTCGCTAAAATTTGATCCAGCGTTTTGTGCACCTTCCCCATAATATCCACTTTGCCCAAAATGCGCTTCTTAGATGTGTTGCGAAGATCGATGATCTGCTCTGTAGCAGGCTGCAGACATTGAAGCCGGTAAGGCGAGTTTTGCATGGGTCCTGGCAGATAACCGCGGCCAAATTGTGCTTCGGTGCTCTGGTCCAGTTTTTGGTATGGTTCCGACTTCATACAGGGTGGAGGCCTATGGCATTCTATCCCCTACTTGCCTTCTTCGACGATTGCTGGAGTTCTACAATCAGACCAGCATGAAGAATTATGTACACTTATGCGACAATGAATCTGTGACGAATAAGTGCGCTAGCTGTCTCGAGTACGAGGGCTGGTACCCCAACGATTCATTGAACTCCGACTGGGATGTCTTGCAACAGATCGAGGATTCCTTCCGGGCTGCAGTCACTGTGCCCAAGATGGAGCACATCAAATCGCACCAGGACAAGCACAAGGCCATCGAAACACTACCCCTAAAAGCACAACTGAACTGCAGAGCTGACAAACTGGCAGGCAGTTACATGAACAGACACATGAAACAGGATCACTCCAAGGTACTCCGCTTTCCGGCCAACCTGGCCCAGCTGCACCTTCCCAGAGGAACATGCACATACAAGCTCCCCAGAACACTGCGGCATCTCAGGAATGACCAGCCCCTGTTCGACCACATTGTCAAACTGAATCCCGACTGGGACGAGGACACCCCTGCCCTGGTTGATTGGACAGCCCATGGTCGAGCTGTCAACCGTCACGAGATCCACAAACCGACAATTGTGAAGTTTCTATTTCAATTGTTGCCAGTTGGTAAACGGATCCACCGAGACGACCCCAAGTACGATCACCACTGTCCCCGTTGTGGAGGTGATCACGAGACTGAAATCCATGTTTACCGATGCCCGCATGTTGACGTGGATTTGTGGCGAGGGACCATGCAACGAGCGATCAGCACAAAGTTGCGCAAGGATTCCACCGACCCCTTCCTCCTGGAATTTGCTCTGGATGGACTACAATACCACTTTGAAGATCGATTCCTCCATCCATGGCATTACCCTGACAGGTATAGGGACCTTGTTGACACTCAAAATCTCATTGGTTGGGACAACTTCCTGAGAGGACGTTTGTCCACGCACTGGGCTAAGCATCATGATGCATATCTGCATCGGGTCGGTTCCAAGGAGACCTCCAAAACCGGACAGCTGTGGGTCACCAACCTGGCCTCACTGCTCATTCAGCAGTGGTGGAACCTGTGGGAGGATCGAAATGCTGCCAGACATGGCAAAGACAGGGAAGACCAGTGGAAGAAGAAGCACGAACAGCTTCAGCGGGAGGTGGAACTGATCTACGAGAAAGCGGATCTGATCCCAGCGGAGCTGGTGGATTTTATCTTCAAGCGACCGCTTGACGAGCAAATGGCAAAGGGCCCAGGCGACATCAAAGCGTGGCTTGCCAATTGGCTGCCCGTCATCGACAAGGCACTTAGGGACGAGCATGCACGCACAGTGCAGACCAACGACACAGGGTAACTATGCACAAAGGGGGTCTTACCGTAGAAATAGATGGCAATCCAGCCAAGGGTAGTTAGTTAGCTGCAAAGCACCCTCCGGAGTTTTTAAACTTCTCCGGTGGGGGGCTTGCACTAGGCCGGTTCCTATGTGGGCGTCCTTGTACGTCTGAGGTACTCCGGTTCAATATGGCTCCGTTCAGCGGGTGGTCTATTGAGGTGCAGCCTAAATAATAAAACTTCGTTATTTTTTTGGATCTGCTCTGTAGCAGTCCTTGGGGCGACGTATTCGGATTCTTCCTCTTTCAGAGCATCTTGACCTCGCGTTCTTCCGTCCTTGCCTCAGCTCTGTCCAGCATAGTATTGATTTGCTTTAGACCTTGTAGTGCATTGGATTCAGCCGTACTGTTGTGTCGCGAATCCGTGACGAACAAGGGCAAGACTTGCCTGGATTACATTGGCTGGTACCCCAACGATTCTCTGGCATCCGATTGGGATGTCCTCCAGCAGATTGAGCAGACATTCAGACATTCAGGGATGCAGTGACAGTCCCAAAACTGGAACACATCAAGTCCCACCAGGACAAATCCAGGGCATTGACACACTGCCATTGAAAGCCCAGCTCAACTGTCGGGCTGACAAGCTGGCAGGCAGCTTCATGAAGAGACACCTGACTGTGGATCAGTCCAGAGTTCTCCGTTTCATTGTCAACTTGGCACAGCTGCATCTGCCCAAGGGCACGTGCACATACAAATTACCTCGGACATTGCGGCACCTCCGCAACAATCAACCACTGCTGGATCATATGATAAAGCAGAATCGGGACTGGAATGAGGACACACCAGATATGATTGATTGGGTGCCCCACGGCAGAGCAGTCAACCGACACGAGGCCCACAAGCCGACCATCGTAAAGTTTCTGTTCCAGCTGCTCCCGGCGGGAAAGCTGGTGCACAGGGACGACCCCAAGTACGACCACAAGTGCCCCATGTGCAGTTGTGACTACGAATCGGAAGCTCACGTCTACAGGTGCCCGCATGTGGATGTGGAACTGTGGCGGGGGACCATGCAGCGTGCCATCAGCACAATGCTTTGTAAGGTGGGCACGGATCCAGTCCTGCTGGAGATCGTTCTTGATGGCTTGCAGTACCACTTCGAAAAGAGGTTCCTGCATCCATGGCATTACCCAGACAGGTACCGGGACCTGGTTGATGCTCAGAACTTAATCGGGTGGGACAACCTCATGCGGGGACGGATGGCCAAGCAGTGGGCCAAACACCAGGATGCATATTTGCATCGGGTCGGTTCCAAGGAGACCTCCAAAACCGGACAGCTGTGGGTCACCAACCTGGCCTCGCTGCTCATTCAGCAGTGGTGGAACCTGTGGGAAGATCGCAATGCTGCCAGACATGGCAAAGGCAGGGAAGAACAGTGGAAGAAGAAGCACGAACAGCTTCAGCGGGAGATGAAACTGATCTACGAGAAAGCGGATCTGATCCCAGCGGAGCTGGTGGATTTTATCTTCAAGCGACCGCTTGACGAGCAAATGGCAAAGGGCCCAGGCGACATCAAAGCGTGGCTTGCCAATTGGCTGCCCATCGTCAACAAGGCACTCAGGGCCGAGCATGCACGCACCGTGCAAAACAATGAAGAAACAGGGTAACTACGCACAGAGTGGGTCTTACCGTAGAAATAGATGGCAACCCAGCCAGGGGTAGTTTGATAGTTGCAAAGCACCCTTCGGAGTTTTTAAACTTCTCCGGTGGGGGGCTTGCACTAGGCCGGTTCCTATGTGGGCGTCCTTGTACGTCTGAGGTACTCCGGTTCAATATGGCTCCGTTCAGTGGGTGGTCTATTGAGGTGCAGCCTAAATAATAAAACTTCGTTATTTTTCTTCTTCAGCCGTACTGTTGTGGAAAAGAAGGTCACGCACATTCCTTTGCGAATCTTTCAGCTCACACATCGCTAGTTGGGCACAAGCAAATTTGTCTTTGCTTGGCACGCCACGAGTATAGATACCTGTAGATCCAACACCACAAGACCGCTCCTGACTCTTGGCCTCTGATTGCTGTTTTCTTGCAGAGGCTCTTCCTTGCTTGGAGACATTCTTTCCGTCTTCAGACAAACAACCAAGGGGCCGACAATATCCTTTGGGGCAAAACAAGAGAAACACAAAGAAACCATTGAACATATACTTAAGCGGCATGTCTTCTTCCACGAAAACCTTGTCACTCTTCTTCTTCCTGCTGCTGTTCGACTTGTTGTTCTTGGAACCTTTAAAGAACACAAACATCTGCCTTCTGCCGGACGTACAGTACCATATCTTCGAATGCCTTGCCAGATGGGTACTTATCGCCCTGCATGTACTCTTTGTAGAATTTCAATGCAACAGGCGAGGCTTGTCAGTGTCCTTTCATTTATGTTCCTTCCTTTCAGTTCCTCATTTTGATGGCGAGAAAGAGCTTCCACTGCGAATCCCCTGGAATGGATGATATAGTTGGCTCCTTCATTGCAACTGAAAATGTCTTTCATTACCAACTGGTAGCCACCTTGGCGATTCTCGTTTCCTTCTCTGTTGTTTTCTAATGGAATTCTTTTGAACATAGACGCATATGCTCCCTTTCCATCCATCAACTTCTCCAACACTGAAGCATACCCAGCGAATCCATGGAAGACTTTCTGCAGAAATTCCTCTTGTTTTTCGTCCCTTTCTCCGTCAGCTTTGCCTCCCATAACAAGGTCTCTGCACTCAGTTGCTACTACGTTGTGGCACTCCTGAAGAAGACCATCTGGTAGCTTGTCTGCTGCAAACGCCATAGTCGCCAAACTTAGAGGTTTGTGGAGACTACGAAGACAACAACAAGCTAGCTAGATAGGATGATGTGGCTGTAATAAAGAAAGGAAAGGTGGCAACTTGGCTCGAAAAGTGACGCTGGATTCAGAGTTTGGTTGTCACACACTATCTATTGTTTTGATTGGTTGTTGGGTGCCACGTCAGGGCAAAGAGAGGATTCAGGTGTGGTGGTAGCGTTAGGGCCGGTGGCATACGCGATACGACTTCTTATTGTCGCGTATGTGGGTCGCGTGTTTACCGTTAGGATCGGCTTTAATGGTCTCCTCCTTTTGGCTTTACCGGAAGTGTTTGAATCCATGGTACTTGAACTGATACAAGAGGCCTCCGGTTACGCCAACCACGGAAATTGAAATGAGGGCTGTCAGTTGCTTGGCCAACTGGCATGTGCTTACTTTACTAGCAAGCCAGCGATGGAGAACCCTAGCAGCACTGCTTCCAGCTAGAGCTATCCTGATTTCAACCAGTTAGGATTAGCTAGCTACCAAGCAACTCTCCCAGCTAGTGATGTGGCTCCGTGGTAGTTCTCCCAGCTCCTTCCCAGGGCTCCAATGATACCATAGCCCTAGCAGTTCTCCCAAAACTAGCTTCATCCCCAGTAGCCGTCCTCTCAGATCTTCTCCAACATCTATCCTAATACCCAGTTCCAGTCACAATATCATGGCTCTGCTGAACTACTGTACCTGGACCCGGAACCGTACCCTACTAAGCTAGAGCTACTAGTATCCGGACCTGGAACCATACTGTACCAAGCTAAAGCTACTAGTACCCGGACCCGGAACCGTACCTCACCATGCTTAACTCTCTCAGATCTTCTCCAACTTCCATCCTTTAGAATTCCCAGTTCCATGCAAAGTACCATGGCTTTGCTAAACTACCATACCAGGACCCGGAACCGTACCCTACCAAGCTAGAGCTGCTAGTATCGGGACCTGGTCCGTACTGTACCAAGCTAAACTACTCTAGTACCAGTACCTGGACCCGGAACCGTACCTCACCATGCTAAAGCTACTAGAATGGTTAGTCCTAATCCTAACAACCTCTCAAGAAAACCCTCAAAACTCGTACTAGACTAGCTTGCACTACCGGTACAGGTACAGTACTGAGTACATGTTTTGTACCGGCAGTGAAGGCTGACCTGTGGTAACCCATAACCCTAAAAACATTACGACGACAGACGAAAAACTAAAATTATAACCTAGCCAACTTCGTGGTTGGCGACTCTTTAAACATACCTGTCAACACTACTTTTCAAAGACTTCGGTGTCACCGTAACTCTTTCTCGTACAGTGAGAACATTTGTTTCAATAAATCTGTCATGAAAGTGACCAAAGGGGCCGGGTCCCCGCCATCCCACGCTGCCAAGGCACCGAGATAGGTCTCCGTCTTTTCAACTGGGATGATGATGGGTGGATAACCACGTCTCATTAAGATCAAGTTCGAGAGGAGACGGGCCGTAAGCCCATTACCGTCCAAAAACGGATGGATTCGCTGGAACGCGTAATGGACAGTGGTTGCCAACAACAAAGGGTGATAGTCAGTATCCTGTCTCTCGCGGATCCAAGTAACCAACTTTGTCATGAGCGCTTCAATTTCGTCAGGCATTGCCAGAAGTACTTTCCTGTTGCCAACCGTAACAAACTCCTCCTCTCCTCGATACTTTCCCCCCGCTGAGTGATTTTGGAGGACGAGCTCGTGGATGTTCAAGATATCGCGAATACTTATGGTGGCGGCGGATTTTTTCGTCGCGACGAGATCCTGAACTTTCTGAAAAGCCTTGGCGTGGCCAACAATGTCTTCCAGTTCCCGCAGCGTCTTGCCTTCTCCACCTATTAATCCGGATAAAATCATTGCTGTTTCGGACCTGGATATTCTGTTCCCTTCCATTGCGTTGGAGTTGTATGTCATTTCAATGTTAAGCTTCTCGTAAAGTTCTTTCAGCTTCAACCCATTTTCTTGACGCAGACGCATAATCTCCTCGTTCTTCGACGTCAACTCGTCCAAAATACCTCGGTCGGCAATACTTGCGGTGAGGTCAAAGAGACTGGTATATTTGATGAAGATCTCACCGGTTGGATCACTTCCCCCATTGCTGTACACTCGAGCTTTTTCCTTCGTCCACCACTCCGTCATTTCTTTCCTCTCCTGCCGCGTTTTCTGAAAGTCGTGTAGTTTCTTCTCAATTTCTGCCCCTTCTTGTTCCCTCGCTCGGCGCACGTCTTGCCTCTGCACGTAAATCAGACCGCAGAAGGAGACAACAACAGCAAACCATCCCTTGGCGTCCAGCAGAGAGTATTGAGACAAGAACAAAGTGACGAGGCAAAAAGCGGCCAGAATAGAAGTGAAGTATTCCATTACTAATAGTGTCGTTGCGTTGCGTTGCGTTGCTGCTGGTGTTTCTTTCGTGCTCGCTCTTGTGCAAACACAGCTGGCTACTATGATTGGTGTGAGGATGGGGTGTGGCATTGCCTCAGTTGGTGTAGTGGTGGTCATGGTAGGAGAGGGTAGAATTGGATTTGAAGTTGGGCGACACGGGTATATTTAGTTCCCTTTGTCGGACGTTAAAGCCCTGTGTGTCTAGGTGTCTAGGTGGTGTATATGTGGGTAGTGGTATTGTAGGTTGGTAAAAAAAAAAATAACGAAGTTTTATTATTTAGGCTGCACCTCAATAGACCACCCGCTGAACGGAGCCATATTGAACCGGAGTACCTCAGACGTACAAAGACGCCCACATAGGAACCGGCCTAGTGCAAGCCCCCCACCGGAGAAGTTTAAAAACTCCGGAGGGTGCTTTGCAGCTAACTATCTACCCTTGGCTGGATTGCCATCTATTTCTACGGCAGGACCCCTTCTGTGCGGAGTTACCCTGTGTCATTGTTCTGCATTGTGCGTGCATGCTCGTCCCTGAGTGCCTTGTCGACGACGGGCAGCCAATTGGCAAGCCACGCTTTGATGTCGCCTGGGCCCTTTGCCATTTGCTCGTCAAGTGGTCGCTTGAAGATAAAGTCCACCAGCTCCACTGGGATCAGATCCGCTTTCTCGTAAATGAGTTCCACCTCCCGCTGAAGCTGTTCGTGCTTCTTCTTCCACTGGTCTTCCCTGTCTTTGCCATGCCTGGCAGCATTGCGATCCTCCCACAGGTTCCACCACTGCTGGATGAGCAGTGAGGCTAGGTTGGTGACCCAGAGCTGCCCTGTCTTGGTTGTCTCCTGGGAGCCGACCCGATGCAGATATGCATCTTGATGCTTAGCCCAGTGCGTGAACAAACGTCCTCTCAGGAAGTTGTCCCAACCAATGAGATTTTGAGTGTCAACGAGGTCCCTATACCTGTCAGGGTAGTGCCATGGGTGGAGGAATCGATCTTCAAAGTGTATTGTAGTCCATCCAGAGCAATTTCCAGGAGGAAGGGTCGGTGGAATCCTTGCGCAACTTTGTGCTATCGCTCGTTCATGGTCCCTCGCCACAAATCCACGTCAACATGTGGGCATCGTAAACATGGGTTTCAGTTCTGATCACCGCACACGGGACAGTGTGATCATTACTTGGGTTCATCCCGGTGGACCGTTTCCCAACTGGCAACAATGAAATAGAAACTTCACAATTGTCGGTTTGTGGATCACATGACGGTTTGACAGCTCGACCATGGGCTGTCAATCAACCAGTGCAGGGTGTCCTCGTCCCAGCAGGATTCAGTTTGACAATGTGTGTCGAACAGTGGTCGTCCCGAGAGCCGCAGTGTTCTGGGGAGTGTGTGCATGTTCCTTGGGAGTGGTATGGGTTGGTGTTGTGTGTTTTGAGTAGCGGTACAGTGTCGTTCCGTTCGAGGATAGAGGTTCGTTCGCAGGAAGAGGTCGTTCGCGATAGAGGGGCGTCGTCGAAGAGGTGCGTTCGTCGATAGTGGTGCGTTCGTCGATAAGGGCGTTCGTCGAGGATAGAAGTGCGTGTCTGAGGTAGAGGCAGGGTCCTTCGCGAGCCGATAGAGGTGCGTCGTTCCGTTCGATCGAGGATAGAGGTGCGTTCGTCGATAGAGGTGCGTCGATCGGTGTAGCGGATCGGTGGTGGTATTATTATCGGTTGTATAGAAAGATCTTATAACATCTGTTGAAGAGACTAAAGGTAGTAAGATGTATTACGAATGATGTTATAAGATTATGAGGAAAAGCTACTTTGTTGTCTCTTGATATCTGTACATGAGTGGAGGCTAGATTCCGGTTGACGGTGGACAGTCAGACGGCCGGAATCAGCACAGAAAACCGGTTCCATCGCCCAAGACAGGTTCCATCCTGGAATACCACGGAATCACAAATAAATAAATAAATAGTCTAAAAGCGTTATCGGCAATCATTTGATCCAATCTGGCTACTCGTAGCCCTACTGTACCGGTACTACTGTACCGGTACCTGATATGGCTGAGCTGCATGAAACAACATCACATCCAAAACAAGCCACCAAACATCTTTTTTCTTGTCACACTTCCCCGCTCTAAAGTAGATGTACTTTGTCACTCTCATGGTAACATTGAGAAGGTACTTCCAATAACTACTTTGTCAATATTAACATGCCCGTCGTAGAGGATCCATCTAGAAGTCCATTTGGTGTCTATGGAGTTACTCAGTGACTAATAAGCTGGAGGCTCCCACTTTCTCCCATTTTTGGGACTTTCTTCCATCAGATGGGGTTGTGGAAGCGTTTTCTCAAGCCAAACCAATGCTACACCCCACAGCGGCAATGCCAATGGATACAAGGAAGTGTGGCATGTATAATTAAGCACATTCTGCGGTGCACTAAGAGGATTTATAATTGGTCAGTCAATTAGTCAGTCAACCACAAAGCACAAGCCGACCGATCGAACGATCAATCGATCGATCGAACGACGACCGCGACTGCTACAACTACGGCGACAACAACAAGCAATTACTGCTACTACAAAAATATCAACAAGCCGCCGTTGATGTCGATGGCAGCAACGGCGTCGGCGTTGGCATCCTGTCGGCAGAAGGCAGAAGATCCTGCTGGCAGAAGCAAGAAGATTTGAGCTTTCAAGCACCATTTTCCTGTGACACTATTAAATACAGTGGTATGTAGACTAAAGTCGCACAGAGGCCCCAAAGTCGCGTGCAAAGTCGCGTGCAAAGTCGCGTGCAAAGTCGCGCGCGAGTCGCATGGAAGTCGTGCGCGACTTTCCACGCGACTTTGAAAGTCGTGTCAAAGTCGCGAGTAAATAAACCTTCACAATGGTGCTTTTGCCGTCGTTTGTAACCACTTCTGACCTATTAACTTACTGTGCTACTACTATTCTAGTTGTTGTATGGGTTCTTGTTGCCCTTCCGACTGATTTCTGGTCTGTTCTTGGCCTCAGAAAGATCTTTCCTGGCTTTTTTAGCCTCGGCTTTTTTGGCTGCCGTTTGTTGTGGATTGGTTCCATATGGTTTGGCTTTTTCAACAAGCTGATCGATCCTTTACACTGAGGAGTTATCTCAGTCTCTCACACGCTTATTAATGAAGCATTTATTTAAGCCTTTTCTACCAAAGCTACACAAAAACTAGTGACTTAAACAAACACGCTGGGAGTAATATCTGATGAACGCAAACCACAATCATACTATTTTACTATATGTCTGTACCATGGATTGTAAACATGTTACATTATTCCTCTTACAGATTATGCCTCGAAACGCCTTCAGAGAATGGACACGCGTCAAGATCTATTGAAACGTATACTATTACTATACGATTTCATCAATGCAGGATTCAAATATATCTTCTAGTGCGCACTTACTAATGCCTGTGAAGGATAGAGAATGTCCTATTCTTACCGGTAAACCAAAAGATATATAGTGGAGAATTCGAATCCTGCATAAGCATGCCATTGCACCCCTTAGCATAATTCGCTATATAAAGTACTGTAAGAATCTACCGACTAGTGAATTCACGAATTTGTACTACTTTACTATACGTAATCGCTCCATGCAGGATTCGTGTTCCTCAATGCATGTTTCAAAGGTCACATTTACTTATGTCTGTGCAGGAAGCAATTTAACTGGTTAATAGAAGATATAAGGTCGCAAGTTCGATTCCTGCATAGAAGTGCTTTTTGCACCTGTAGAAACTTTATTTATATAGATTGTATGCTGTACGAATCTATCTACAACTGCAGTCACGAATTCTCGTTGGATGTAGCTTTTTATATGCCTGTGCAGGATACGAAATGTCTTATTCTTACTAGCCCGCATAGATACGTTTACTGTACAAAGTACCGTACGAATCTACTAAATCACGATTCGGCTATTGCTGTGAAAAGGAATTTGATACCGTTTATGCAAACTACCATACGAACCTATAGTAAAATAGTAGGATTGTGCTTTGTCAACACGAAATGGAACTCTATCTCGCTGCTAGCTACTAGCTAGCTATTAGCGCTAGCTACTAACTAGCGCTAGCTACTAGCTCTAGCTACTAGATATTACTAGCTAGCGAGCTAGCTAGAGCCAGGTTTCGGGCGCTTGCACTTTCTTTATCTCTAACCCTTTCATTTCAATAAAATAATTTTATTAAACAAATACATGCTCCTCAGTGGCTCCCCCTAGGGTCGTTATTGCAAGCCTGATGCCACCAAAGTCAGCATATTCAGGTGTTTCATTGAAGAGCTCCTTTGGAGTCTTTGTCAAGTGCAATCCAGCAGCCATTGGCTTATCAAGTTTCTTGGCAGCAGCGG
The DNA here is from genome assembly GCA_903772945.1 of Seminavis robusta. Lineage (NCBI taxonomy): Eukaryota > Bacillariophyta > Bacillariophyceae > Naviculales > Naviculaceae > Seminavis > Seminavis robusta. Next base: position 11,153 of record CAICTM010000705.1, read on the forward strand.
ATCCTCTCCAAATTGGTTTGCCATTTGGGTAGTGGGTTGGTGTGCCATAATGAGCTCTGGCTTCCTCCAAGCACTGCTTGTCATGCACAGCAGCCCACTTCATATACTTCACTGTGTTCTGGATTGTCTTGATTCGGGTTTTATAGCGCTCAAGATCAAAGGGAAAATTGGCAAACTCAGGTTGGTGGGCATACATTTCATCAGAGAGCTTTTCGATGTTGTTGATTTTTGTCACTGGTACCAAGCCATCAAACATATCCTGGGCCATCAGCTTTTTGGCGTCACTGGTTTCCCATCTAGCTCCATTTAGAGATGCAGGCGGCCTCTTAGCATCTTTTCCCTTGGCGGGTTTTGCTTTGGCCATCGCGGAGATCCAGTAAAATGTACCAATCAACAATCAGCCAAAGTTGACGTCACGGTCGGCTGAGTCGCGAAGTCGATAGCTACCTGTTGCTTCATGACTGTTGACGACTGTTGACGACGTCAAAAGGCAACAACAACAGATTGCTTAGAGCTGACGGCAGCTCATTACTATGATTTTGAAACGAGATTTTGGGGATAAACAGTTGCTTCGATTTGAATTAAAAGGTACGTTCAAAGGTCCAAGAGATCTCACTTTCTTCTTGTTGCTCGAGATCGCTCACAATGCCAACTCTACGAAGCTTGCGATCGGACCCCCTTAGTGGATTAGACTATCTAACCAACGATTTCAACATTCCGTCGGACGATCCATTTGCCCAGGTGAGTCATCATGGATCCAGACGAAGTCGAGTATGCTTGTGATGTTGGGCTACCACGAAAGGGTCTCGACATCCACACCAAACACTTTCTATTGATGTCACTTGATCGACATGGAGGCCCTAAAGCTGTCTCCTATGAGAAGCGACTGCTGAAGCAACTATGTGATGAGCATGATGAGGAACTTGGTGTCCATGGTTCCATTCTCCGTGCAAGAGTGAAGTGGTTGGCTGATCGATGGAAGAGGTATGTGGGCTTTGAAACCAAAACTCGTGGTGAAATCATGGCAGAGTATGCTAAAGCTGTTGCTCTTCTCTGTTCTCAGGCTGGAGAAGACGACCAAGTGAAACTGGATCTCATCTCTTCCGCCATCAGCTCCTCCTCATCACACAAACAGAAGGCATCAGCAGCCAAGCCCGACAAAGTCAAGTCAACGCCGACAAAACTCAAAAAGGAAAAGCCAACCATGTCTCTGCTTGGCAGTCCTGTGCGCATTCTCAAGGGCAGCAACAGTAGTGGCTCCAAGGGTAAGTTGCCGTCTGTCTTCTGCTTACGTTTGACTTTCATTTTCTTTATTTGATACACTCAAATGGATGCTGCTCTTTGTTTGTTTAACAGATCATAAAGAGTTTTATGATGTTGATCTTTCCAATGAGGAGATGCATGGAGAGTATCTTGTTACTCTCTGTACGGATGAGCTCATCACCAAGAAGGATGGTAGCACTTGCCATGCCAGCTCCATTGTTGTAGCCCGTCCCAATAGCAAGCCAGAAGACAACAAGCTCTTGAAGGCTACGGTGAACACGGATTCAATTGAGATTGTAGGCCCTGCGAAGAGTAGCACCTACTTAGCCAGCTCTAAGGAGTGGTTGGGGTTGCTTGAGAAGAACAAGAAGAGGTTTTCGGCATCCAAGCTTGGCACCACACTCACTGCATTGGTTACCAAAATGCAAAAGAAGAAGGTAAATACAAAGACGACCGTTCTTAGTGTCAAAGACCTTGGCATCAAGCTCTCGAATCAATATTTCAATGACCGATGATGCCAAGACGGAGCGCTGAAGATGGTTCCTCTCCCGTACTCGTCCGAAACCAAGGTTGGAAAGAAAACCTTTAAGGTCACGGAAGCAATGGTCATCTGGCGTGCCTACATTGAAAGCTCCGAGGACGAAGTCAGCAACCAAGTTGGCACTGGAAGTGAAGACTACGATCTTTTGGTTAACCTCCTGGAGAGCAGTGCGTAACTGCTTGCTTGGTTGTGCTGAAGTCGTTCTAAGAATCTAAAGAAATGTTTTGTGCTCTTTGTTGCTTTCATGTCATGTACACTGCCAAGGTCTCCTGCGGAAGCATACCATATATCATTCGTCCACATGGAAACAACAACTTGATAGTTGAGACCGGCAAAGTTGTGCTTGTATGCATAATTCTTTGGATTTCTCCTCATTTCAGGATCTTGGTTCATTTGTCCTCATTTGTGTCCCATCCACTGTAGCTCCCAATTTGAAAAAATAACGAAATTTTATTTTAAAGGCTACACCTCGTCAGACGATCCGCTGAACGGTGCCGTGACGAACCCATATACCTCAGGCGCATTTGTGCGCCCACTTAGGATGGGCCTAGTGTAAGCCCCCCACCGGAGAAATTTAACAAAACTCCGCACTGTAGCTCCCAATTTGACTGGCCACACTTCGGGGCACTTGATCTTCTTCATCTTGACTTGAACAAGAATGTCTACCCACTGCCATGTTGTGTGCCTCAGTTTGGTGTGGCATTGAAAGCCAAAGCGTGGAGCTCGTCTATCCTCTGGCTCGTAGCACTTGAGAAAGTGGTTGGCCACCATGAATCCAGCAAATGACTCTCTCTTCTTTGCTTCCTCCACATCCAACACCTCAAAGAGTTGTGCATCCCGATAGACACAGGCAAGGTGCAATGGGTGGCGACCAAAGTGAGATTTGAACTGTCGGATATTAGTCTCCATGCAGTGGCTACTCTGTGTGGCCACATCAACAAAGGACCACTTGAGACCCTCTCGAAGGATATAGGATGGCGGTATAATGAAGGGAGCCACTCCGTTGGCCACTGCGTCGACCATTGTCGAGGTTGTTTGGTTGTTGATATCGATCTTCTTGTTGTGATGAAGAGTCGCGTCAAAGTCGTGTGGCAAAATGAAAGTCGTGCAGAAAGCCGTGCGAAAGTCGTGTGCGAGTCGCGTGCGACTTTACAAACGACTTTTGGCGATCTGACGCGACTTTGTTGGAAACGGCCGAAATCGCTACTGAATCCGGGACTAACAGTCGTGTGACGAGGCCTTCCTGGGCCCGGGCGGTCAGATAGGTTTCCAGTACTGGAAGACAGTTTTCGCTAGTGGGAGGGGGTGAGAAAAATAACGAAGTTTTATTATTTAGGCTGCACCTCAATAGACCACCCGCTGAACGGAGCCATATTGAACCGGAGTACCTCAGACGTACAAGGACGCCCACATAGGAACCGGCCTAGTGCAAGCCCCCCACCGGAGATGTTGGAGGTTGTATTACAGACACCTCAATACAAATTAGTCGTTTATCCCAATCTAGTTATAGGGGATATCTATATCTATTCTCTAGTTACATACATGGGGAGTTTAACTGATCTATATGGTCCCCTTCACTATATCCTTTGAAGTTGAATCAATCCCAGAAAACATGGAGAAAGATCACTTCTTGGAAATAGCTTAACAGTAACAGTATTTTACCTTTACTAAGCTAGAGTGTTACTAGCAACCAACACTATTTCCAAGAAGATCTACCTCTCGAAGTTCATCTCGAATTCGAGATATCGACCATGGTGATATCGACATCCTATTACATGATATCAAGTCTATGGCTATAAGGTAACCCGTGCAACAGAAGGTTCAGGCAAAAAGGGCTCTAGCCTCACTGAGAGAGCTATCCCAACAGCCTAGCAGGAAAAAGGCAACATCACAAAATTGTGCCTACTACACCGGAGCAATCGGTCCACCAAAAGACGACCGAATCGTTGCAATCGGTGCATACCACGTGAAAGAGCCACACTAACTCCACCACTCTACTGCTTGAATGAAGTCAATCCAACAGGAGCCGAGAAAGTTACGACAGCTTGAATATCTGATACGAGCAGAGGCTATTGTACAAAGCCAAGACAACGAGTATCGGTAACGGTACGAGTATTGATAACGGTACCAGTACCGAAGTGAGGGAACATCAAGAACGCACAAGCTCACAGGAGCGAGCGAAACACCAAGACCTTTGAGCTGCGGAACACAGCCATCGTATGGCATTGTCGATACGCAAACAAACTACAAGACTGAGTGATTCATCCGCACGACGTAGTGCAAGAGTGTGGCCAAGCTATCTAGCTCACTACCACAACGAGTCGAGTCCAACAAGAAGGGCTTCCGGTAAGCCGGAGCCAAGGCTACTGCGGAGACAAACCGTACGAAGCCAAGAGGAGCAACACCAGGAGTGTTGCCACGAAAGAAGCGTGACACGGACGCAATTGTCGCCACGAAGAGGAGTTAGATATCAAACTCCAACAGGAAGAGGAATCGCCGCAGAGGTACTTCCGCGGGAGTTCCTATCCTCACTATCAAGCCATCGAATCAGTGCTGATAGAAGAGAGGTACAAAGGAAAATTCCAACGCACAACAAGACGAATTACCAGGCCGATCACTCGGCAACCACAGGTCCTACAAGAGGACTGTCATACACAGAAGTGGGCTACTATACAGTCACTGACAGGCCCTCAAGAGTGCAAGCACTCGAATCGACCTCAGAGCGAGTTGCATCCGTCGGCAACAGGCTGAATAAGAGTGAATTTGCGAGTTTTTGCAAATTCTACCAGCCAAGAGCAAAATGACTCAAGCGATCGAACGATCGCTACCGCTACTCAGTCGCTACCGCCACGACAACGGACGCTACAACAACAAGAGCTCGTTACTGCTATTGACGACCAACAGTGTCGGCCAGCAACAGCATCGGTACTACCGGTCCCGAAGCCATCAGTCATCGGCGGCAATAGGAGTGTCGGCAGTGCGGACACGAAGAAAAAGGCAATCCTTGCTTTTTGTGAGGAAACTTGCCACTGTCACCACTCACCACAGCGCGGAACACCAAAGAACAAGCTGCATGTTCACCGAACAGCAGCCACAGAACGTGAAAGGTATCTTTTCTCGAAAAGGTATCTTTCCAGGAGTGTACCGAGCCAGATCTCACGATCTCTCCGTACGCGAATCCAAGCACTCCAAGCATGCTGCTACCGGTACCGACAAGCTACTGGGACAGTATGCCGTGCAGAAAGCTAGCTAGTAGCTAGCTAGTAGCTAGCTAGCCAACCGCCTGGCACAAGAGCTACCACAACAGTGTAAGCTGGTGCTACAGGAAGCACAGGAGTGCATCCGCCCCAGCATTGAATTATTTTCTTTGGAGTTGTTTGAGTTTACTCAACACCTCCTACCCCTTTCATGGAGTGTGTATTGTGGCACCCAAGCCACAGCACCTCCTACTACCAATTTTTGGAATGTGTATTGTGAAACTAATCCACAGCACTTCCTCCTTATGAAACAGGCAAACCTGAGGCAACAACAGCCTCTAGGCAACAACAGATACCATTACAAGACCATGCCCTTGCTATTTGATCACAGCAAGTGCACAGGAGTGTGAGGGTACCCAAATCCAAAACCTACAATCCTACAAACAAAATCATCATAACATCCGCCTTTATAGGCAATGCCGTAACCATCAATGGCCACAACAATGGCCACAACTACACGGCCAACAACCATCAATGGCTACATCAACAGCCAGCATCGATGGCAACAACAGCCAACAACGGTATCTACCACTACCAAACCGATTACAATGAATCGACCAAACCAAATTCAAATTGCATCTACAATAACGGCAACTACAACAACAGCAGAACGACAGTGAACGTTGAACCGAGTAGCTAGCTACAAGCAAGCCACTCAAGAGTTCACAAGACAAGGAACCAAGCCACAGGATGGCTGGAGCAGACAGAGTTTGACCCACAAGCGGGAACCTGATCAATAGAAACAACAAGAGGGTGCACACCTCAGCTCCACTGCAACTACTGTACAGAGATTGCAACCAACCTTAGTCTCACACCAACAACAGAAGTACGTGAGTACATCAAATCAAGCACACATTCATGTACAACAAGTCACAGCCATTCGATTCCAAAGAAGAGGAGGCCGTGATGAAGGAAGAAGCTTCCCCAGCTGGGAAGAAGAGGATTCCATTCCTCTGGAAAAGACAACAGCAGGACATCCAACACTTCTTGGACATCCAACAAGCAGAGACAGCTCACGTTCCATTCCAATGGACAACAAGCTGACTCCAGATAGCTACCAAGCTATTGCACAGACTCATGCTCACATGATTTCCAAATCCAGTATCAAGCCTGAATGGATCGATGTTTCCACACATCATTGGCGATTGAGACCATGGCATACCAATGTCCAGTTCAGTCTACACCGCCAGTCAAGAACACAGTTTGAGTCTATGAGAATGCAGCCGGAACTTCCTAGTTTCCAGCTACAGCAATACCAAGTGACCGGAACTTCCCAGTCCACGGTCCAACAAGTGATCGGAACTTCCCAGTTTCGAATACAGCAACATCAAGTGACGGCCACAACCGCCACAGCAAGTCATACAGGAATGGCAACACTCACAGGAGTGGTAGCCACAGTGGCTTTTCATGACGACACTGTTCACATGTCCACATTGACTGTGACAGATTTGTCAGCACTGCTATGGATGACAAGCTTCTCGCCACCAAGCGGAATGCCAAGCAACCTAGCACGTGGTCTCTTGACCAACAACTGTTCCTTATGGAGCAACCATCATTACATTAATTATTCGTTCCACGGTATCCTCTATGGAACCGTGCAGGAGTGTGTTGGAGGTTGTATTACAGACACCTCAATACAAATTATTCGTTTATCCCAATCTAGTTATAGGGGATATCTATATCTATTCTCTAGTTACATACATGGGGAGTTTAACTCATCTATATGGTCACCCCCTTCACTATATCCTTTGAAGTTGAATCAATCCCAGAAAACATGGAGAAAGATCACTTCTTGGAAATAGCTTAACAGTAAAACAGTATTTTACCTTTACTAAGCTAGAGTGTTACTAGCAACCAACATGTAGGCCAGCATAGCTGTTGGAGCTATCTCTGACGGGATCCAGAGCTCTCGCTCCTAAAAGTTATCGCTCCCCACGAGTGCGTATGGATCCGCTCTCATGGGCATGCCACGATATATGATTAGTTACTAACTAACTACAATACATACTCTCCCCATGAACGGAACATTCATGGGCCACTCAGCATCGGCTGCTAGTGGAACACAATGTGAGATTGGAGATCTCACAAGTGGAGGGACTTGCATGGTTGGTCGGTTGCTGGACCAAAGGTAGGCAAAGGGGTTGCCTGCTTCATCAGCATGGCCAGACTAGGTAGGTGTCGGCGGTGCTGGTTGCTATCATAGCTGTTGTTTGTTTTCTTCATATGTAGACAAATATTGTGGCTTTGCCACAGGCCGAATTCAGCGGCGGCAAGCTCTCAGTGGAGCGGCCTTCTTGCCCCGCAATCATGTCCCTTGACGGGTGGGATGGATGGGCTGTACCAGACAGGGACGTAGTCTAGTTGCCCGTCCGAAAATCCAGGGGCGTCACCGGGATTGGTCCATTGCCATGCACTAATGCCATGTCAGGGGTAGAAAGCATGGTGGCGGTCAGCTTCTGGGAAGGCGACACCATGGCAGTCAGCTCCTGGGTAGGAGACACCAAAGCTGTCTTGGTCAAAGGTGCTTGCTGTGGTTGCTCCCCATGGATTCCACCAAGAGTAGAGGGTATCTGCTTGGTGGGCCTCCTGGCAAATGGACTGGTGATGGTTGGACCTAGACTGGGCCTAGTATCCGAAGACAATGTCACCTCATTGGGCACAAGTCTTGTGGCACTGGCTGTGCCATAGGTTGGTGGTTCTGTGGGAACCAGGCTGGGAACCTTGGGTGTCACTGTGGGTGATGGACCACTAGGTCTCCTGCCAATGTTGGTTGTGGTGGGACCCTTGTGTGCTCTGTGCCTTGGAGCAGGTTGCTTGGGGGTCACCACTGTGTGAGTCTGCTCATGTGCTCTTGGTTGTAGAGCTGACTGAGTGGGAGCCACACTTGGTCTATTTGGTTGTGCAACTGGAATGTTGTTGGCACCAGCTCTGGAAGCTGGTTGCTTACTGGCTGGAGGTTTTGCCATCATGATCTCCCCAGAGGTTGGATGACTACTAGGGCTGGCAAGCTCGATAATCTCCCCATCATCCAACGATGGATGGGCACCAGCGAGGGCATTCAAGGGTGTGGCACTGGGCAGCTGGTGGCTCGTAGCTGGGACACGCATGGGTCGTGTGACAGGCAACTCTCCACAAGCTAGCTTGGGAGATGGAGCCGTGGCTACATTGATGGGCAGCTGGTTGGTGGCCAAGAGGGCATCAGTCAATCGTTGCTGGATAGCAGTGGCATCTTGCTTGGAACGAGTAGCCCTGTGGCGCTGCTGCTTCTTTGGGCTGTGGAGCCGTTGGGTACCAATAGCGCTGTCACCAGTCGGCTTGTGGACGCCATCATCACTGCCCATGGCTGACAGTGGAGTGGCATTGGTCTCCCCATGAACTGGTGGTGTCAAAGCAGGTGTAGGTGCTGTGACAGGTGGCCTAGCAGCTACCATGACCAAGGCTTCCAGTTGAGTTGTCAGTTGGTCCTTCAACGCGATGAACTGAGCTTCCATCTTTCGCTTGAAGGTTTCGTGGTCAGCTCTCATGAGGTCGAGTTGCTGGGCACCGGTGACCTGTTGCTGTTGAAAGTGGATCAGCATGTCTTCCATGGCTGGGGTATAAATGGGATCTGGGTGACAACTGGAGCTGTCAGGAGACAGCTCTGAAATCTCCCCATCACCCAGCTGGTGGTTGGTCCTACCGTAGGCCATGGGTGCCGGCCTCTTCTCAAGGATGTCGAAGGGTGATGTGTATGCGTCTGGTGGGGACACTGTTGACACAGGTGGTGCCGGTGTCTTCTCAAGAATGTCAAAGACGGATTTGTATTCATCTGGTGGTGACACTGGTGGCTGTGTGTCTCGATGCCGGTGGCAGTAGTCTAGGTTGCTGTTGCCAGCTCCATCGTGGTGTGTGGGGCGGGCACAGGTGTAGCTACCTTGGACTTGGGGGGGACCAGAGTAGACGTAGTGCCAGCCACGGTCGGAGTAGCCAGGGGCATAAGGGTCACTCACATCGCTGATGACACCGTAGAAAGACATGGTGCCTCTTGTTATCTGTCACAGGAAGAGGTGTAGGCTGTACTTGGTGGCAACACTGGATCTCACCGCTTGTTGCAGTGCAATAAAGGCTGGCTCAACTGTAATCTGGAATCCACAAAGATGATCTCCAGGAACCTTGCTATGGGCCTGGAAAATTCAATCTAGGTGTAGTTGAATAAGGTAGCCAGTGTAGAGGGTCTGGAACCTCTTTCCTGAACTGCTGTGGTGCTGCAAACTGCCTTGGTTTGTGGGTATTTTGCCACTGAGGATCCAGGCAGCTTTGGGCCAATGAATCTCCCCACACAAGTTGCTTGTACTGAAGGTGAGATACCCACTGACTAAACAAGGGATGGCGGATCCAGTGGTGCTATCTATACTCTCTCAAAACAGTCGCTTCGTTGTCTCGTGACTCTCCGAGTTGGGCTTGGTGTTGCGATCGTTTGCTCGCTCTCCGTGAAAGATCGCGATTTCACGAATTTCAATGACTCGACCACGTAAAACCTTTAAAATGTGAGGCGAAGGATTTACTGAGGCTGAGCCTGCTTTCAGGACAATAACCGGTACGGGGAACGTTGTCGTATAAGTCTTCGTGGATCCAGGATCGAATGGGAGCTTCTTCGCCGTTCCGCGCGACGTAGCAAACTGACTCAGTGCACGTCGTATAAGTACCGAAACTGCACGGACGTTTTGATTGGCTGATTGGCTTCCGTGAAATCGCTGGAGCCTGTACAGGACGGTAACTCGTGACACCGAAAACTGCACGGATGATTCTTCGGCGTTCCGTGAAATTGCTGAAGAGATAAGCCTCGATATCAACAATAAATCACGTAATTCGCTGGAAGAAGCTGAAAGCAATAAGCCCAACGCAAAAGAGATAAGCCGAGTTCCTCAAGACGTAAAAGGCTTGCTCGATGGCCAAGATAGGTGCGAACCCAATAAGTCTCGAGTGCTCCGTTACTCCAGCTAGCTTCTTTCGAGTAAATTGGTTGCTTTTCGCGAACTTCTTTGCTTCGTGCTAGATAGCTCCGTTGTTGCCGTCGTTGATGGTGAGGAAGGTAGGTCCTCGAGGCAATGGCAATGGGCATTGTGTGTTGGAGTTGTAGTTGTAGTTGTATTGGTAGATGGTCAACAAGAAGGTTCCTGTCACTGTGGTGGTGGCTGGAACTATCAAAATCGATCTGAAGGTTGTTGACTTAGGACTTCAAAAGTAGGCTTGAAATCAGCACCAAATTCCAATGAATCAACTGTAGAACAATATATTGTAGTGTAATTCGAAGAGATCCTTTTCTCGTCAAGGAGGTCTCTTCTTCCCTTAAGGACTGCCTGCAAATCTATGCTGACTGTTAATCCAATAAGTTTCTAGAAGTATCAGTTCCAATACTCAAGTAGTGGACTGGTCTCGCTGAAACCCTTCCTCAGGGACAGCGGTAGTCAGGCAGTTCAGGGAGCCTTGTCGTGCCTCAGGAGTGTTCCAACACCTCCAGTAGGCACCAAACCAAGGTCTTTGTCCTGTCAGTCAGACAGGAGGGCCAGCAGAGCTCTCTGCTGGGCCCTTTTGGGCCAGCTCTCCTCAGGAGCTGGGGGCCTTCGTTATTCAATCGTGCAGTGGCAGTCTGGGAACAGTACTATCTGCTACCTCCTACTGCTTCTGCCCGGCCTCAACAGGATTGGTATCAACTGCTGCGGTATCAAAGGGGCTACAAGCTAATCAGGATCGGTCTCAATCTTTCGTACTATTTTCTTAACTATGGTAGAAAGGACGATCCTTTCTTGCTGCTTTGGCTGGAGATAAGCCAGCTGTGGGTGCTGGAGCTGTAGGCCAGCATAGCTGTTGGAGCTATCTCTGACGGGATCCAGAGCTCTCGCTCCTAAAAGTTATCGGAGATTGACAGTGAACCTGCCTCTGACTCCCAACAGATCAAGGATCTGGTCAAGAAAATGGTACAGGAGGAACTGAAACAGACCCAAAAGCAAATTGCCAGAGCCACTGGCAAACATGTCACCCAAGCGCTCAACCAACAGCGCAACAACAATCAAAACAACAACAGCTCAAAAAACAACAGGAGGGGCCCAGCCCAGGGAGGCGCCTCCAGCAACAAAAAGAAATCTCCCCACCAACAACAGTCCGCCAGAGGCGGCAGAACCCAACGAGGAAGGTCCCAGTCCGCCCCAAGAGGCAACCGCCCAAGAAGCCAAAGCAGAGGCCGCCAAGGCGGCCGCGGCGGCAGGGCAGGACGAGGAAGGGGAGGAAGAGCCGGAGGAAGAGGCAACGCTACCTCCAGAGGCTCCACAAGATCGAACAGAGGCCGCTCCAGAAGCTCCTCTCCCAGCAGGAGGCAGAACTCCAACACCAGGAGAAGCAGGTCCTCCAGGCGATCGACAAGGAGATAGAGCTCACATATGGCTTCATCTCAGACCCCGACCTCCATCTACACGACAATGTACAAACTAGACTCCTTCATATGCCGGCCTGGTACTACTTTGCCAGGCCAACCAATCTTGCATACCACGACCTTACCACGACAATTAAGCCCCCACCAGGCCTCTACTCACTGTTGGGCCTGGGCCACAAGTTCATTCCTACACCTAGATACTCCCACACTTGGAATGACATCGAATCAAGCACCCTCACCAGGTTCTCCAGGGACCTGAGGGTGAAAGCCTTCTGTATTGGCCACATGCAGGAGGACAACACAGACAATAACAATAGCAGTGATGAATACAATCCACGAATGCATCTGAAGTCTGACTGGCTCCCACCAGCCCATATGGTGCCCACTCCAGTCATAGACCAGCGCCTTCAGCGCTTCAGCAGCTTCCTCCAGAGCAAATTCAGCCGGAAGAAGAGAGGCAGAGCCAACCTTCTGCCCCACCAGCGGCGTGCCCTCTGCCAACTCAGACGCAACAATGCCCTTATGGTCGTCCAATGTGACAAGAACCTGGGCCCAGCGACAATTGAACGGCATGCCTACATTGAACATGCATTCCGCGACCACCTTGATGATGAAACCACCTATGAATTCATCCCACCCCACAAGGTTGACCACTACAAAGACAAAGTGAAACAGCGTCTCCTGAAGTGGCTCAAGAACTATGGCAGCACTGCCTGCACTGACAAGGAGAGAAAATTCCTCAAAGCTATGATGAAGAAGAATGAGGAACCATTGGCTCATTTCTACTTGACAATGAAAGTCCACAAAACACCCCTCAAAACCAGGCCCATTGTCTCCTACAGTGGCAGCTTGCTGGAGGGGCTGGGCATCTGGCTTGACTCCAAGCTTCAGCCAGTTGCTCAGTCAATGAGATCCTACCTGAAAAGCTCCTTCGATCTCAAACAGGAGCTCATGTCCCTGCAGCTACCACCCAATTGCAAACTCTTCACAGCTGACGCTTCCTCAATGTACACCAACATTCCCACGAGGACAGCCATCACCAAGATCTCAAAGTGGCTCAAAGACAACCAAGAACAGTTCCCAGACCTGCCCACCAAGGCAGTCCTTAAGGCACTGATTCTCATTAACATTATGGAGTGGAGCTTCTTCCACTTTGGTGACACCACATGGCGGCAACTCAAGGGCACTGCAATGGGAGCCCCACAGCCCCACCCTATGCCACCATCTTACTTTGCCATCCTGGAGTCCATTCTGCTTCGATCCTTCATGGATAGTCTTGCAGTTCTGCAGTCTACAGGAGATACATCGATGATGTCTTCGCATATGGCACTGCCGAATGAAGACAACCAGCTCCTGTGGGAGGGCTTCCAAAAGGCAAGAACAACAATGAGTACAAGCTGCACTGGGAGTTCACTGAACTCTCCAGTCAGGTGGATTTCATGGACATGAAAATCACCCTCACACATGACAACAAACTGGTCACCACACTGTATGAGAACCAACCAACTTGTATCTCTACACCCATCCCACTCCTGTCACCACCAGGCCTCCTGTCTGAGTGGTGTATGGCAACCTCTTAGGATCTATACACTCTGCTCTGAGGAGACTGACAGGCTCGCCAGGACCAAGCTCTTCTTCAAGAGGCTCCTGGCCGGGCTACCAAGCCACCACATTAGGCCCCTTTTTGAAGCAGCAATCCAGGGCAAGGGCCTACACTGCCCCCAGCCCAACAACAAAAAGAGGGACACCATGGGAATCAGCTGCTGCACCTGGAATACCATCCCAAGGACCCCCATCAAAGGTCTTCCAGCAAGGCTGGAGGGATTGCATTGCCAATCCCACGAACCTGATGCCCTTCAAGCATGTCGGATCCCACACACAGTGGGCCCATGCGAGGCAACATGCCAATGGGACTGGATAGGATGATTTAGCCTACTCCAGGCCCCCCAATCTTGGCAACCTACTGTCCTACAGGAAGTTCCAGAACTAGATGGCTCCCCGTCTCATCCTTTCTGGATTAGAGGCTTGTCGGGGAGCATGGCACACACACCCACACACCAACACACCTACACACACACAACACACATCCAGCCCATCGAGGTATTGGATTTACGGTTTAGTTTAGCTTGGTTTCGGTCTATACCATACCGGCTCTATGTGTCTATTTCAAAATCACCACAAACAGGTACCCTTGCTTTTCTCACAGCCTACCCGGCTTGTATCTTTTGCCATCCCCAGCTTGCTCCACTGATGAAGCAAACAGCGAAATTCCTAAGCTCAGAATTTGGAAATCAGCAAGCAACGGTAACCCCATGGATAAACATCCAATGGTAGATTCGTCGTAGATTAACTCCTAGTAGTGTCTACACACATCTCACACAACACCACACATCTCACACAACACTCAACGTACACACACCTAACACACACACATCCAGCCCATCGAGGTATTGGATTTATGGTTTATTTACTTGGTTTCGGTCTATACCGTACCAGCTCCTATGTGTCTATTTTCGAAATCACCACAAACAGGGTACCCTTCTTTTCTCACAGCCTACCCGGCTTGTATCTTTTGCCATCCCCAGCTTGCTCCACTGATGAAGCAAACAGCGAAATTCTTAAGCTCAGAATTTGAAATCAGCAAGCAACGGATACCCCATGGATAAACATCCAATGGTAGATTCGTCGTGATTAACTCTTAGTAGTGTCTAACACATCTCACACAACATCACACATCTCACACAGCACTCACGTCAACCTACACACACCTCACACACACACACACACACACACATACAGCGATAAAAGTGTGAAAGACCTCAGTCGGTTGAGGGCAAACGCAAGTAAGACATTCAAATGGGAACCAAAAATTCTAGCAAACAGCGAAATTCTTAAGCTCAGAATTTGGAAATCAGCAAGCAACGGTATACCCCATGGATAAACATCCAATGGTAGATTCGTCGTAGATTAACTCTTAGTAGTATCTTCACACATCTCATACAACATCACACATCTCACACAGCACTCAACGTACACACACCTACACACACACATCCAGCCCATCGAGGTATTGGATTTATGGTTTAGTTTAGCTTGGTTTCGGTCTATACCGTACCAGCTCCTATGTGTCTATTTTCGAAATCACCACAAACAGGGTACCCTTTCTTTTCTCACAGCCTACCCGGCTTGTATCTTTTGCCATTCCCAGCTTGCTCCACTGATGAAGCAAACAGCGAAATTCTTAAGCTCAGAATTTCGAAATCAGCAAGCAACGGTATACCCCATGGATAAACATCCAATGGTAGATTCGTCGTAGATTAACTCTTAGTAGTGTCTACACATCTCACACAACATCACACATCTCACACAGCACTCACGTACACACACCTACACACACACATACAGCAATAAAAGTGTGAAAGACCCTCAGTCGGTTGAGGGCAAACACAAGTAAGACATTCAAATGGGAACCGAAAATTCTAGCATGTCGACTGCAACAGGCCGCCAACAGGCGGCCAGACCACGGGAATCGCGACAGGACTTAGAGGAGACTCTCCACCGGTACACATTGCGTAAATACTCTGATCTACCCTCATGACTACAAATCCTGTATCAGTCCTGTTTGGTGCAATCTCGACTCCGGTGTTGTCGCGACTGCATCCTGCCATACCGGGAACCACGGCCACAAACGCAATGAAGAGAGCCAGTGAAGATCCACAGTCAAACAGATTGATCCGTACTGCTACCACTGTTCTATTATCAAGTGTGTTATGATTGAAGGTGCAGCACTGACTTCTCTCGCCCATTGAAGTTCTATGGTAAACAGCCAGGAGAGAAAGTCAAGCTTGACCGACAACAGTGGTAGCTACCGGTAGGAGGAGTTCTTTATTCAATCGTTCGATCAAACGACTGGTTCGGTATGAGTAAGCCTGTTATCAAGAGTGTTATTGAAGGTGGAGATTCGAAAGCTATCCCTCATTCATTTCTATGGACCATCCCTCATTGAATTGCTATGTCAGATCTTGGCCGCCAACAGGTGAGTTGTTTTAATTATTCATCGGATCGATCGCACCTCTGTTATATCCAGGCCTCGCCCAAGCCATCTGCCAAGCGAAAGCCATCCCTCATTGAATCATATGGACCATGTGATGGCAGTCAGCTCTTGGCCCCGATCGATCGATTCGAGGTAAACCTATTATCAAAATTGAAGGTGCAGAATCGAAAGACATCCCGCAAATTTTTAGATCTCTGCTGTCAACAGGTGAGTTGGAGGTTTATTCGAATGAATCGATCGCACCTCTGTTATCCAAGCTTCCACTCAATCCGACCTTCTCTGGTGCAAAACAGAAAGCCATTCTCCTTGAAATCATACCAGCTTGGGAAGGTTTCTTGAAGTATGAGAATTTGAAGAGCAATGGTACATCACCGGTTTTCTTCAGTTCAGCACAGAAAACAAAACTCATATCTATTGGTTGTTTTCTCTGCTGCACTGTCGACAGCCGAGGAAATACCAATGCGCCCTTTTCACTCGATCGATCGCTCTGGATAACAGGAGGGGAGGCTGCTGTCGATCAATCGCTACTGCTTTTTCAACTCCAATCCTGTCAGCATCCTGAACAGATCGTCATTGAGTCATTGAAACGGAAACAAGAGGAGGCTATACCACAACACACGAGAGATTGGATCCTGCTATTGAATTCATCAAGGGCTCCATTTCCTAGTGTTTTGGTGGTGATTCGGACGTCGGTACTCGACTACTCATTTCCTCAGGCCGATATTCGCAAGTCCTGGAGCGGCTTGCTGGTTTTTACCCAGAGGAAGATAGATCACAAGCTAGAGTAATAGAATAGAGACTACTTGGAAACCAATACCGGTAGTACTACTAGTAGCCAACCTTGCTTGTGGATTGGTCGACGGTGGTACCGGTAGTGATGGCCTTGCAGCTTCTTGCTTGTGGTACGTGCTGGTACCGGTACCGATAGATTAATTGGCATGAGGAGTTTACCACTTCTCACTTTTCATACTTTGCACAGACCTCAAGAAATCGTGGTCCTTGGTCACCACTCTTCCAAGAACATCCCATTACTCAGTCTACATACGACCTTCTATCCCTCTACGACTACTTGGCAGCCAACCCCGAAAAGACTTCAAGGACGAAATAACCTCATCCCTAAACCTAAACTGACATCACTCGAGCACTCGGAACGATCAATCCAAGCCACTCGCTCCTCGCACCTCTCTATTTTTGCCCTCAACCGACTGGAGGATGGGAATGATGACACGAATGACATGAACAAGTAAAGAGAATTCGTGTTAAATCTTTTTTAAAAACTCGTGTTTCAAATTTATTTGTGTTTCAAATTCGTATTTCAAATTCGTGTTTATTCGTGTTATTTCGTGTTAAATCGTGTTAAATCTTGTTAAATCTTGTTAAATCGTGTTTATTCGTGAACGAACCGTTAACATTAATGAACCGTTGACGAAGCGTGAACGAAACATCTTTGCGGCCGTTTATTAGCAGTCCTTAAGTACTTGTACTCTGTAAGAACTCGGAACGAATCGTTGAGTATTTGTGTGCACTCGTGTTAAATCGTGTTGAATCGTGTTAAATTGTGTTAAATCATGTTAATTCATGTTAATTCGTGTTAATTTGTTTATTTCGCATTAATTCGTTTTAAATTCATAAAAACTCGTTCAAATTCGTGAAAGCACTTTGTGAAAATTTCGTTTTCTTAGGAGTTTTCATCGTAAATCGTATCAGCATCCCCATCCTCCTGAGGGTCTTTCACACTTTTAATGCTGTATGTGTGCTTGTTAGTGTGTACGTCTCTGTGTGTGAGTGTGTGTGTGTGTAGGTGTGTGTACGTTGAGTGTTGTGTGAGATGTGTGATGTTGTGTGTGTGTAGGTGTGTGTGTGTGTAGGTGTGTGTGTATGTATGTGTATGTTTGTTGCAGCTGTTTTGTCACATTAGGGACACTTTCTGTTAAGGATAGGATTATATTGTTGCGTCTGTTGGACACAAGTAGTTTCTACACATGGCTACCAGTACTAGCTGGCTATGCAGACTCGCTAGTGTGTCCAGGTAAACACGGTATAGGTTTGGCCAAAGACATAAGGGACGCTTGCTTCGTTAAGGATAGGGATTAATATTGTGTGTTCTGTTGGACACAGTAGTTTGGACACATGGGTACCCGTACTGGCTGGCTATCGAGACTCGCTAGTGTGTCCAGTTGAATACGGTAAATGATTTGGCCAAAGATGTTAAGGATAAGGGACTCAAATCTCTTTTTGACAGTTGAGGGCATCAGCTTTCGGCTGCTTGGGTTTCACAAGCTGCTGTGACGAAGATTATAATTTCGTGTGTAAACTTCATGTGTGATGGTAACAAAATTTATACATTTATACTACCGGTATGGAGCTAAATTTATACTACTGTACATGTATGGGAATCTCCTTCTTTGTGCACTACGCTAAAAGCTAGTGTAAAGATCTTTCGAGTGTTTTGAGTTTGAGAGAATGAAAGTTATGAGAGAGATTAGAAAGCTATGAAAACTAATCAACGAGAGAGATCATCATCAAGGGATCGTAGATCTGGTCTCCCGCGGGAGACTATAAAGTGTGATAGAGTAGGTTGCGGTAGTAATTCTACGTATCTCCACGATCCTAAAACGGAACGCGTGGAAGATTTGTCTAGCATGGATCTAGTAGCGTGGAAGTGCTCCACGCTGGCTAAATATCTAGAGCGATGTTTCATCATCAACCAAGTATGACCAGCGCGGTCATTGAGAACCCTGTCTCAAATGACTATTCACGAGAGACTCAGTCATGAGTCGAACTCAAACCCTATCTAGGATCGAGTCGCGAATAAGGCTAAGAGCCGTGTATTGCAGTACACAAAGCAATCCATGAGACTCGCTCTTCCAACCATGCTTCCAGTGGCTGCGTCTCCAATGAATGCACCCACCATAAAGCAACAACATTGCCGCCAACACTTACTTGCGCCCAATGATCGCTTCACTAAGTCTTGCTTGCTTTGCCTTTCAAGAAGCAACAGAGCCAACTAACTGCTACCGTATTGTTGCTTGCAGGAGCGTTCCTCAATCGTGCATGAAACCGACCCTAAAATAGGGTTGGATTTAGGGTCGGATTCCCTTTAGGGTCGGGTTTCGAAACCGACCCTAAAAATAGGGACGTTTTCTGAAAAATAGGGACGGTTTCTGAAAAACCGTCCCTAATTTAGGGTCGGGTTTCGTTTTAGGGTTCGGTTTGAAAAACGTCCCTAAATAGAAACGGGACTGCCTGGTAAATACATTGAAAACGCACCAATATTAGGGTCGGGTTTCGAAACCGACCCTAAAAATAGGGACGTTTTCTGAAAAATAGGGATGGTTTCTGAAAAAACGTCCCTAATTTAGGGACGGGTTTCGATTTAGGGTCGGGTTTCGAAACCGTCCCTATATTTAGGGACGGATTCCCCCAAACCGACCCTAAATTAGGGTCGGATTTAAAGTCATGCACGATTGAGGAACGCTCCAGATCACTGACAACATCCCCCCTCCCTTCATTGGCACGGGAATTGCGCGGAAACGAATTGCAGTCTCCAAGGCGCAGCCAAAGAGTCGAGATTTCCATCCATGGCGATGCTTGCAAGCTGAGCGCTCGAGCTGCTCGATTCCTCCCTCTGAGGCATGGAAGATGACTGTCGCAATCAAGCTAGATAGGATGGTCAAAGATTCTCCACCTGCCTGTCCCGCGTCGGAGCCATGCGGTAGTTACCTTCCCCAGGAATCTCGCTCCTTATTTCATTGGGATGAGAACATGCGAACTCAATCTGAAGCATGATCGAATCCCTATTTCATTTTTGTTGAAATCCGAAGACCAAGATGGGTGAGTAGCTGTGAGTGTACCGGTACCAATGTCAAGAACAAACGCTCTCGTCAGCAGAAATACCAAGAGGTGAGAGGTGAAACCGGTACCAATGTATGTCATGAAAAAAGCGGGGAAGCTTGCTCCTTTGGACAGTCAGAAGCCTTTGGGACACGAGAGGGGTTCTCAAGGACGATGAATTCGGAGTCAAAATTCTTCCATAGAAATAGATAATGACGCTGAGGCATGTGACGCTTACGGCGACTGGAAACTTGCCTCCCTGCGGTAGCCAGAGCACCACAAGCAAATGGGATTGAGAGAAGCGTCTTCTTCCTCCTGGGTGGTTCGGCAACCACTCTTGAAGCAAGCTCAAAGTAGTATTCGAAGCTTCCCCTTGCTTGCTGCGCTGATGACATGGTGGGAGTGACTCTTCTTCGCAGCCTCTCTTTTGGCCAGCCAAACCAGAGTGCTTCGTAGTCTAGCTATTAATAGCTGCATCATGCAACACCGAAAAGCAACCTAGTGGGCGGATGGAACTGGGTAGCTGGATGTATGTGTGGCTGCGAGAGGAATGTGTGAGTGAGTGAGTACGAAGTAGTTTGTATGTTTATAGCTGTTTGTATGCAGCTTAGCAACCCTTTTCATAGCAAACATCCGGTAGAAGAAATTACTGATGCTTCCCTTCAAGCCCAAGGCCCAAGGGTCCATCTTTCACGTCTTTCGGTAAAACGAAGCAAACCCTTCTATTTGTTGCGGTCCCCAAGAAAGTTCTGGTGGATCGCCTAAAATCCACTTTATTGTAAAAGAAGCCATGTGGTCTTGGATATCGCTATGCCTTTCACCATTACATCATGATGTATGTACTCTACTAGACTCAAGCTCTCAAGCCGGCACTCACTACGTCCCCACATCCCCATCACCCCCGCCAGCAGCTGCCATAGGAGCATGCTGTGGTAATAATATTATCTTCTTTCCAATGGCATGGGGCAGGGGCAAACCGCAGTGGCCGTTGTTTATTGTAGGTCCATTTTGTTCTCACTAATAACTCCGAGGAAGAGAATGACAATTCTTGGTTGAAGAAACACCTGAGAAAGAGCACATATTTGTTATGTCATTTTCATTCCCCTACCTTCTTTACGTGAAGGTTTCTTATACCGTTCTATCTTGATGGTCAAAACGTCAAAACTTGCATACGTGGCTTGTCTTGGAACTGACGCCACGACTTTTGAAGCCTCAGTTTGAAGCCTCTCTCATCTCTTATTGTGGGGTACCAAGCTGTGGGGTACTGGTAGCACCGGGCGGAGCACCCAGTCTAAAATGGATGGAAGAGCTATGGAAGCATGGAAACTATCACCACTGGGACGGGCCAATACCGTTGACAAAGGAAGACCTGCGTGTAATCTTTTGACTGCTGTTCGGGTAGATTGATGAGCTCTAGCTGGGTAGACTTGTTGAAAGGTGCTGACCTAAAGATTGAACCTTCCGCTACCTGCCAATGTCTTGATGAGTACTAGCTAGCTACGGTGTTCTAAACTAAAGATTATACAGGTACCGGTACGGTAGGTCATGGTTGTACAGGTAATACATGTCTAGATAGATAGATAGATAGATGAAGTATATGCATATGTGAGAGATGGATATCGATAGGTTTTTCACAGCATTATACTGGTACAGGTAGGTTGCTTCTTCACAGGCACAAGACAGGCAGGAATATTATTAACAGGCAGACAGTTGTGGATTCGGAGTGGCTTTGACGACCATACTGAGACTGCGATTGGCACTGCGACTGCGTCGTCGACGACGGGGCTTTTCCATCTCGGCACTGCGGCGTCGGTTGGGGGATCGATGACGAATGCCCGCGAGTGAGTTCATGTCGCGAAAGCTATCATTGAGCATCATATTGGGGACATTACCCGGTCGACTCTTGCGTTGAAAGCAGAGAACTTGCACGACATCATTGCCCAGTTCTTTGATTTGAGCTGCAACTTCGGAGGCTTCCCATGTAGATCGTGTCGCCAGAATCTGTCCTCCACTCGCCATGGCTTCGACTTGACGGGCCCGTTCCATGGTATCACCCGTATACTCCAACCGTCCCGTGACGGCATTGGTTCGTGCGTAGACAGGCCCCATGTGAATGGCCACTCTTACACGCAGACCTCGGTCTTGTGTCACGGGACATTCTTGTGCTTCTTCCAGTTCGAGAATGTCATCGCCCCAGGGAGCATCCCGCAAGGCTGCCTGAAGTCCCAATGCAAAGCTGAGGGCATCCTTGGCCGTATGAAATGCCATGGTAAAGGCATCCCCCTCCGTGTCGACTTCGTAGCCGCCGTGTTCGGCGCGATGTTGACGGATAATCTCATCGTGCAGATTCAATGCTTCGCGCATGGCCTTGGGGTCGCTTTCCCATAACGCCGTCGATCCCTGGACATCCGTCAAGACAATGGCGGCCTTTTCCGTCGGAGGTCCCGATGGTAGATCGGATTGTCGTAGTAAGCGCTTTTGATTCTCCATGCGAATGAGTAGAGACAGAGCTTCGGCCGACTGTGCCACACACATATTCTCGAGCTTATAGTTGGTTTTGGGAGCGGCGCGGTAGTTGGAAGAGTCATCGTCCGAGGCATAACTGGCATGGGATCGATCTCCAAACGACTTGTTGTAGCGCAACTTGGGGGCACGGGACATCTTGGAGTTGTGGTTGTTCTCATCGTCCGAGCCACCACAACTGGCATACGAGCGATCGCCAAAGGAGCGATTGTATTTGAGCTTTGGGGGACGGGGTAGCCTAGTAGAACGACCCGAAGAAGTCCCAAGCCCATCGGTGCTGTCGGTCGTAGTAGAGCAGGTATCCCCATCGTCAAAGCCAACGCTTCGGTCACTCACGTTGATACCGCCATTATCCAAGACGTATTTACGGCAGACACAAGCTAGTTTGCGCTTGTGCAGTCGGTTCGTGATACCCATGGTTTCTAACTGAATCAAAAGACTGTCGCCCTTGAGATACGCCAATTCGCTGCCGGTAATGCCAGATCTGATAATGGCGGCTTCGTATGCCTTGAAACTGTTGCCTAGCGTACCCACATAGGCAGCAATATCGGAGGCATTGATGTCCTCTAAGGACTTGGAAGGACTGGTACCCATGATTTGTTTGTGTTTTACTCAGAGTACTAGTATGTATTTGGTGTGTGCTGAGTTTGTTGGGAAAGGAAAATATGGGGATGGAATCAGACTGGAAAGGAACTGCCACTATGCATACCGGTAGCACTTCCGTTTGGGTAGCATGATACGATACGCTCACCAGGAAGTAAGAAAGCGAGATGATGACAAAAAGAAAACTGGGTGGTTGACTGTGGGTGTTCTACTGGTCATACTCAAAGCCAGACGGTAGATAAGACGTACATAAGGTACCGCCACGAGCCAGTAGGCGTTTGAAGATCATATCCAATCCACGAGGAAGACGCAGGTAAGGTCAGTACCGAAGGCATAATGACCATCGAAATAGGAAGCATCTTGCCCTTCATTTTGCGGGGCAATACCAGCCAAGACCAGGGACAAAGAATCGGAAAGACTGCTTGGGTTACGCAACTACAAGTTCATACTTGAATCCACCTGATGTTCCACGCACAGCTACGTACGCACCGTAGATTTCACCGCTTAAATTTTAATACAAGTCTAGACACTTTAGAGCAAGAAAAGTTAATTGGAGGTTGCGGGGAATGGACTTTTACAGAGCTCCTTTTGGTGAAACTGCAAGATTGAGTGTATTTTCCACTTCGATTGGCATCTAGCCATGCATAAATATATAAATTCAACAATACTTCCAGAGAATCTTTCATATTCACTGTTGTTCTTCCACTATTCATTTGGAAATACTATCCAAGTTGTCAATGGAAAGTTGACTATTCCCGCAACTCCAGTCGCTGCAGGTGCTTTTGACAGGGAAGCGTAGAAGCAGGCGCGACACTGACTCAGCATCTGCGTGCCTACTACCATAAACACGTTGGTTCTTCAGAGAGTTCACAGATCTTCCATGAACCCCCCAACTGCGGATAGTGACCGAGCAGCATCAAGATAAGTGGTTCTTAGACCTTGATGGTAAGATTACTTATACCGGTACTCTTAATCTACAATAATATTGCACTGGTACCTCTACGGTACCGGTATGATCATCTGCTCTTGTTGCGTTGATGGGATGGTACCGGCGCTGTCCCGGTACCTGGTACCGGTACCAACGAACTTTGCAGCCAACACCACAAGAATGTTCAGATACAAAAGTACTTCACCTACCTCAAACAAGAGATCAAATGCATGCTAAAGGTAGAAGAAAGGGATGGATAAATAGATTATTCTAGTTTTGCTTTGGTTGACCTAAACTGCTTCATTGCTTTGAATGCAACAAGCAACCTCTGCTTGAGCGTTTTGGTGGGTTTCAGAACGGAGAAGAAAGAATAGGAAGATGGTATCTTGACGAGAGTACTTGCAGAAGCTTCCTTGTTCTAGCTGGTACTGGTAAGAGTGAAGTCTAGCACGACGAGCAAAGTTCCTCGGACAGAATCGAATCGATTGAATCTGCCTGCTTCCTGATTCAGGGTGCGTTCTTGGGTCAGTCTGCTGAATAGAATAGTTCAAGACTAGCTAGCTAGTAGGATACAAGAGAAGATGCCTCAATGATTTTGGCAGCTTCTTTCCCCCATCTGCCATTGGTTTACTCCTGCTATCAACCAACCACCAGGACTTGAAGAAGCATGAATTCAGTTCAAAGTTCAATACAGACATACCAGGCAGATTTTATGGAGGCCAGATGAGCCGTGCGCCTGCTCTACGAGTACGGAAAGAACTCCGGTGCCAGACAGAACGTTGTAGTTGCAAACCTCCCAAAACAGAGCATCATCGCATCATCATAGATCGTTACATTAGTTTCTTAAAATCAGAGCATAAATTAGTGCCCTGGAACAATCCCGGATCAGAAAGTACTTTCCGGGTCAGTTTAATGCTGGTTTGCAGAGATTTGTCAGTCGATGACACCTTCCCTTTCAATTTTTGACCGTACTGGGTAAAATCAAGCTTTTATTCTGTTGCAATCCACCGGTGGTGTCGCCATGACATGGTTACCGGTACCGACGGTAGCGTAGTCAGTAGCCGACGGTGCAGAGTTCTCAGTTTCGAGCTCGAAACCTTCCGCTTGACAGAGAAACATACATGGTTCCTTTGGGGCACTTCTCCTCCACCTCGATACCGTGTTGAGTGTGGTTGAGTCACTTGAATTGCAGAGTGCGCAAGCAAGTACAGTAATCAAATAATCATGCACTCCGCCGTATCGGAAGGTTTCGCCCAGCACTTGTTAGACAATTGGATGGCAAACTGTGGCTTTGCAGCTTCTGCATCCAACGACGTCCAGTGGACTCGACGCTGTCGCCTGTCGCTCAGGCTATGCATTGGTCCATGACTGGTGCCTTCCACCGGTCATGATCATGCAAGTAATAAGAAGTGCAGAAACCTCGAGGCGCCATAGCTTTGAAACATGGTCATCTGATCCAGCAATAAGCAAACACCGATCAACAACATTTTGCAATCACACTTGTGCGCTTTAATTTTGAACTTTTCCACGCCCCTCATTGGCTCGATGTGTTGACGGCCCATGAGGGCCATACATAAAACGATAGTTAGCGTGAAGAAATAAGATCTTAAAAGAAATAAGATCTTAATAAGCAGAAACCGCCGTACCAGTACTCTGGTACTAGTCTACCTTTGTTTGTTATTGTATCTGCGCTACATGTCCACACATGGGCAATTTGTAGCCATCCAGCATTGGTCTACCCTATGGCCAATACTTGCACAGGGCGGAACACAAGGGAACAAGCAAGGGAATGACTCTTCCAGTCAAACATATCCAACCAGCTACTTCCAACCGGTGCAAGAGATCTGCCACCACTTTACCATAGCTAGCTAGTAGAACATCCCGGGATTGTTGATGGCTTGATGGCTGGCCGGCTACTCGTGCGGCAGAGAAAGACCGAGATCACTGGTACCGGCGGCTAGCTAGGTACCGGTCGCTAGCCAGCAAGCGGTGAGATGCTGATACCGGTACGCAACTGGCCGCTGCCTGATGCACGTAAATGCGTACATGTATTTTGCGTTGTCTTAGCTTTCTACCAGCAGCAATAAATCCTGAACGCATCTCCAGTCAGAGCTTCAGTGCTCGGTACTGCTCGGCTGGATTTATCTGTCAGGACCTGCATGGTACCTACACCAAGCGCAATTATCCTGATCCGTCGCAGTAGGAGCTCCGGTACGGTACCGGGAAGGGCGGGCTACTCGTACAGTACATGTATGTTGCCGAATGATGGAAGCTATGATAGATATTAATGCATACACGTTCTACAGAGCGAGTACTCCAGTACTCTGGATAGATATCAAGTACTCGTAGTAGCAACCAAGGCGCCCCCCTCTAAGTCCTGCCTTGCAAAGCAATTCATCTGCTTCATGGTGTACTCGAGTGGGCACTGCTCCCCTGTCTCCTGATACAATCAAGATCAAGAGGGCCGGATGCATGATAAATCCAGGTTTAGATCTAATCAAGTCCTCCTTTAAAGCGGTTGGTTTCAAACCGTTTCCACTGTGCAAAACCTGAGAGCTCTGCATACACCGGTACTAATATGGGCCGGGTAGCGCTGCGTACACGAAGTGGTCTTGTACTAGTACCTTAGTCCTGATCCGACTTCTCATCCACGGCCATGCACCAACCTTCTAGAGAGAGATTCTGCCAAGAAGCATCGAAATGCACTTGCTGGTCGCTCGACCAGTGAGCAATCAGAAAGGTTGGCTCGCCGTCGTCGTCTTGCAAAATATCTTTCAAAGTGTCGCGAGTCCTCGCTGAACGGTATGTCCACTTTTCCTGGTCTTCTTCTTGACGTGGGCCCGTGTTGATTGTACTATTCAGCTAGCAACAGCTACTCGAGTACCGGCATCTAACCTGACATGCCTGGACTAGAAACCGGCAACAAGCGTAGAATGTATAACCACCAACAAAAAGTCAACACAGCCAGAGGCAGTCAAGGTGGAGTCACGGTGGATGCGCATGGGAAGAAACCACTAGGTGTTGCTGGCATACGGAGCGACGAACCAAAGATGAGCCTCCTGCCTTAGTGTGCCCCTTTTTGATCGTACTCGTTGCCGTACATTTCTTGAAACTTTTTGGCAATGTCATGAAGCCGTTCCAGATACTTTTCGAGCTGCTGCTTCGTTTCTTCTTCGGTCGGCTCTTCTTCCCACAACGGTTGAAATGCCAAGATGTCTCCAAAATCCCAAATCTGACGGAGCATGCGAAAGAGTGGTATCAATCGTTTCTCTTGGGTGGAAAAGGGGCGGACGGTTTGATATCCCGTGAGAAAGAATGGGATCCCGTCGGAGCGAATCATGGCCGCCGCGTCGTAGATCCTCCACCCGTACGACGAATGATCCCAATCAATGACGGTAAAGGTTTGTGTGGTGTCGTCCCAAAAGAGATTTCCCGGATGCAAGTCCCCATGAATCAATCCGTAGTAGGGTGTTTCTTTCTTGAGAGTCAATGTCAATAGATCCCGCATGGCTTGGGCTGTGGGTTGGAAAAAGTCTAGATGATTGTTCTGAGTCTCCTTATTGTTGCTGTTGCACTTGGAGAGTTCTTGCTGCAGAATCTCCAATGGTTTGTGAAGTAGATAGGTGGATACATCTTGATGGTATCGCTGGTACTGATTGGAATTTGGATATTCATCCAAGGCTTGGTGCATCCGCGCTTGCAACTCCCCCAAAATGTGGTAGTGGGCGGGTGTGAATTGCATCTCTTCCGCTTCGATCCCCTGGGCAAATTCGAACAGAGCCGCGTGTCGTGTGTGCGTCGTTCCATTGTCATTCTCAAATTGGATGTGGCTCAACCAATCCCCCGTGTTGGACTGGATGGGTCTCACAGTGGGAATACCGTGTTGTGTGGCCAAGTAGTCTGTCATTTCCAATTCGAATCGAAAGTCATCCGGGCTCTGTATGTAATACTTGTCATTCAGATACACACGCAAGACATACTTTGTCTGGTTTTCCATCTCTACGACATAGTTGTGGTTAAAGCCAGCTCGAATCAGCTGGCACTGGATGGGTGTTCCCACGTTGTATTGATTAGCCACCGTCTCGGCAATGGTATCCGTTGGCAAGACTTGGTTGGACCCCAGTTGCTTCTTCTTCTTCTTGCTCGTTGTCTCCATCTGGCTCGAACTTCAGTTCTGAAACCACAAGAAAGCCACGACGGTCACTGCCAAGAGGAGGAAACACTTGTGCTTATCCTTGCATCTGTGAAAGGAAGAGCACGACAAAAGACGATGGAGATGTCATCGGCGACGATCTTTGGAAGGAGCGAAGATCGAAGATCCAAGAAGGAAATGCCGTTCGAGGGTGAGTAATGGTATCAAAACAGCTTTTACTGGCTTACACAAACGCCAATGCCACCATGCCACCATCATTTCGACCGTTCCCATTCCACACAACAGATCCGAAGCCGCAAACAAACTAACTTGTGATGGACCTGCAAATGGCCATGCATGTGCCACACACAACCAGTCAACTTCGTACTCAAAACTGCAAGCGAGAGAGAGAGAAAGCAAAAGTCGTAACCATGCCGATAGAATTCACTCATGAACGATCGGGAGGTGGTCGTCAAGATGATGCCCCGTCGACGGGTCTCCGCATATTGTGTCTCCATGACGAACATTCCAGTGCCTCGGAATTAAAGACGCATCTGACCCTGTTGGGGGATCGATTGTACCAGAAACACGGAATTGACTTGGTGTACATCAACAGTCCCTTGTGCACGTCACAATTGGGGGGAGAAACGGACCGCATTTGGTATGATACGACTGTAAAGCAGGAACTGTTGGGTCTGGATGCGTCCTTGTGTTTGTTGCAGCAGATATGGACGTCCATGCCTTTTTGGGGAATTCTAGCGGTAGGCCAAGGTGCCGCTGTGGGGTCCTTGCTGTCGCTGCTTCCAGATGTCAAACCGAGAGCCAAATTTGGAATCTTTATTCAGGGTGAAGCGTTGATTCAAGAAGCCGAGCAGTTGGTGGATGCCGGGGATGATTGGGATTGTTTGCATATTGTAGGTGAGTGAGTTGAGGGAGCAAACTTTTGGCAGTGCCTGTGGAAAACAGCAACTTACGGGAGTAATTTCATTCATGCCGTTCTGCTACTAGATCCCAATGTCAAGACTGAGTCGGGAGGAAGGCTTATCCAGCAGTTTGGAGGTGCTGCACACCAGATATCTAGGAATGGAGACGACGAGGGCTATTCGAAGAAAGTATTGAACCTTATTGGCAAGGTAGGTACAGTATGCAGGCTGAAGCCCTCCAGAGTTTTCTGGTTGCAACGTGTCATCTCAACTCATTGCCTGCGCTCACTTGACTTTGCTTATGCAATACCGGTATCTTGGTTCCTCCCCATAGTTCATTATTGAACAAAAGAAAAAGATACGACAAGATGGGGGTGAATGCCAAGCATTGGCACTCCAGAATCAACTACACATTGTGGAACAACAAGCTTCTCGCTTGATTGCTCAACAAATTGCACAGAATCCACCCAGTGTGCTCATGGCAGTTGTGGCACCCAAAGAAGTGGCAGCTGGTGGCATGAAACGAAGAGCCCCAGGGGAAGAGGGAGGTGGAGCTCCCTGTCCTCCAGAATTCTTGTTGAGAAGAGATACCAGGGCACAATTCGATTCCAATGGGACTTCCAGTCGGGTACATCCAGAAGATAGATCAGTGCAGCAAGAAGAATCGTAAAAAGTGCAGTAATGGAAATGACGACAACTTGGAAAGGAGCCACAACCTCCCTGAATAATTGATATCATAGATGGAAGCACCCGGAGGGGGGGCACCACAATGTTTGACAAAAGAGGTACCCGTACGCTAGCTTCGACAGCTGCTTCGACCCTGAAGTCGCCATACGCATAGCAGCCTTGGTAGAACGCGCGAAGGGAGATTCTTGGAAAAATCCTCGACTTGAATGCATTCTAGAAGCTATAATAGTTGCCACACAGAATCTTGGATCAGTTTCCTTCGCTGCAAAAGTACACATGATAGCTATTGCAACATTGGACTGTACGAGTCTAGATGTTGGTGTGGGTTCGGTCTCGTCAACGAGGATTGTCTGGCCGTTGCGGGGGGCGATTTGTAGTAATGTCTTCTTTCTCTGTAGCTTCGGAGGCTTTGTGATACGGCTGCACCGTACGGAGTCCTGCTGTCGAAGTGCCATTGAGGAGAAAGTGGCGAACGAGAAGAGAAACTACACTGGTGTGGAGGACCAAGGTGGAGAGCACGCAGCTTCGCGGGCGCAACCGAAAGTCGACGGAGGATCGGGCGGAACGGAGGGGGTCGTCAAAAGTGCTTGTACCGCAACCGTACCGGACGCAGAATTTCGGAGGTCATGGAGTATGGGTACTGAGTAAGCCAGTACTCAGTACCCGTACTACATCGAGTACCCGCAGCAGGTACTCATGAATCGAAACCCGACCTAAATTAGGGACGGTTTTTCAGAAACGTCCCTATTTATCGTATGGGTCGGTTTCGAAACCCGACCCTAAGGGAATCCGACCCTAAATTCCGACCCTATTTTAGGGTCGGTTTCATGCACGATTGAGGAACGTCCTGCTATCTCGCAGGCAGGTATGGACGTCTCACCCTTAATCATTCAAGTAGCTGGTCTCTCAAAATGAATCAATCTTATTCCAACACTCGGTCACAATACTCGCAACGATCGGAGCCCAACACTGCTATTGTGCACTGGCTCCCAAAGAATTCTCTACCAATACTGCTGAGTTTCGCACTAAAACGCTTGCACTAAAACGCTTGTACCATATTTTGTCAACCTTGTCGTGCTTCTGGCTTTGTTGTACGACTCAGGTTTCGGGAAATAAAAGGTATTGCTGCCTTCAACCAGAAATTAAAAGGTATTGCTGCCTTCAACCAGCATGCAGAAGCACGTCCGATTTCCTGTGCAATTGTACAGGATCCAACCTCCTGTACAATTGCACAGGAATCACGATTCTCCTGTACAATTGCACAGGAATCACGTCGATCCTGTACAATTGCACAGGAATCACGTCGCCTGTACAATTGCACAGAATCACGCTCGCCTGCCAGGCCAAAATTTGACTGCAGCTGGCTCTCTAAAATCCTGTTCATATGCACAGCTGTATGTAGTGCTCTCTACCCCCTGTCCTGTCAAAGACACGGTGACTTGCATGTTCTCTTCGAAGCTGTCGTGACAGATTTTCTACAAGATCACAGCACAGTACCGAGCGTTTTGGATGCTTGCGTGCACAGGCGCGCTCTCGCGATGCGTTTGCGATGCACTGCGGCCGCACCCAGAGCTGCCGACGAAGTACTAAAGTACCAGTACTAAGGTTCTCATGCTGCGTTCTGTTGCTGCCACTCGCGCCTCATCAAAAGAGTTCACTAAATATCAAGACACAACCAAAGCAATTACACACACCATGTCCACCCTATCGTCACTTGAGAAATACAGCTTGTTTCGTGGGACCTTGATGCTGGCAATCAGTGTGGTAGTTCCATTTGTTGGTCCAGAAACATTTTTGAAAATGCTACCCAACTTGGGTTTCCCAAAAGAGCTCGCAACTGCTTCTGGGGCCACTGTGAGCATTGCAGGGTCGCTAATGATGCGAGATTTGGGACTTGGTGTGGGCCATCTTTTAGCTGCCAAGTTGAAAAATGAGGTATTGTCACGCTCCATGGCATTGGTCCATGCTTTGGAAATTGTTGGTATCCTTTGCTATTCGCCTTACGCTGCAATGTTGAGCTTTTCTCCATTTCTGGCTCTTGATGCAGTGGCAATCTTTGTGCTACCTGGACCTGATGATGCTGGCAAAAGAAAATCCAAGTGAAGATCTGAAACTGCCAAGCAATCGTACCTGGTTGCCAGGCACGAGCTTTTACTGTGTCATATCCGTTATGAGAAACCAAATGGTGACGAAGGCAACAATCAAAGAGCTGAAGATCTCTGAACGAAGATCTTTAAAAAAAACGAATATTGTGAACCACCAGCTTTCGATGATGTTGATTTAGTTGTGCCGCGGAAGAAGACCCTTCCCCTGCCTCTTTGATGTTTTGCGCTCATGGCCTTGCCTCGAGTGACAATTTCATGCGATAATCCTTCCCTCTTACAACACATTTTGACTGCCCTTCTAGCTAGCTGATCCAGCTACTAGCTAGACATGTAGCTACCAGTTGGAATTTTACTTGCTAGAAACCGACCTCCAGCCATTGTTGGAGACTGCATTGTCTCCCAAAGCTGCACTTGCTGGCCAGCTGGTCAGATAGTCCTGCATGTTGCATGTATCGGTACGCTGTACGAAGCAGCGGTGACTATAATAGTATTTATATCTTCTAGCTAGACCCCCGCATCATTTTCTTCGTTGTCGTGACACCACCAATAAGTATTGGATCATCTTGGGATGCATCACCTTTAAACAATTGGCAAGGATTGTCTCATTCATGATGGCCAGCAGAGCTTGCAACTGCTTCTGGGTTAATTGTGAGTCTTGCAGGGGCAGTGGCCATGCGAGACCTAGGACTTGGTGTAGGCCATCTCATCGCTGCCAAATTGAAAAATGATGTGGTGGCACGGACCATGGCATTGGTAAATGCTTTGGAAATTGTTGGTATCCTTTGCTATTCACCCTACAATGCACTATGGAGCTTTTCCCCATTTCTAGCTCTTGATGCTGCTGCAATTTTTGTGCTATCAGGACCTGATGACATTGGTAAGAAGAAGATGTGAGAGATCACCACAAGATCCTTGAAACCAGTCAGAGCTGAACTGAAGCAGCCAACTGCAATGAGCAATCAACAAGATAACTCCCTACACTAAACCCTGTAAAAATAGCTTTGGCTTTGAGCTTCTAGCTATAGCCAGTAAATGGTAGCTGGCCTCTGCTTCTACGGTACTGGCCAGCCGGTGGCTAGCTACCGGTAGATGGATTGGCAGTACCACTGGTACCGGTACGTTACCGGTACCCGACCATACCGGTACGTCCGCATAGCTGGACCTCTGTCGAAACGTCATTGTGGCAAAATACTAGGAGACATACACCGAGGATAGGAACGATCGAAATGATTTAAGAGACGAAAGCAATCGTCTCCTATATTAGGAGACGATTCAGTAGAGACATTCCAATTAGAAACGATCGTTTCGAAATAGGAGACGTTCCGAAAGATTTAGGAGACATAGCATCAGTTTACTACATTAGGAGACGACCGTTTGAGAATAGGAGACGATCCGTTGAAAATAAGAGACGTTTAAGAGAACAAAAGATTTAGAAGACGATCCGTTTCGTCTCTATTTTAGGAGAGAAATCCATTAAATAGGAGACAATCAAAAGATTTAGTAGACGAAAGTAGCATTGACTCAGAGTTTTCCAGAGTCCTGTGCAAGCCAAGTCTTACTGCGAAAAGGCTGATGGTGTGTGATAAGAGGTTGCTATAGGTTTGTGTTACTACTTGTTTTGTGGTTGTGGTTGATTTGTATCTGGTAATCTGGTAACTGATATTCATAAATCGCTACCACAGGTCTTTTCGGTCCCCTCAAGCTAAGGGGGATCTATCTCACGTAGATTGCACTTGACATGGAAAACAGACTTCGGAAGTCTGAAACGGGATGTACCCTTGGGGCAAGGCCCCTTGGAGGCTCAGACCTGCCGTTCACCAAACGGCCCACCTATGGTCATGTTGCCTTTTTTGCAGATTGTTAGTAGAGGACTTTCGAAACCAGTCGCTGCCTCACAGGCCGTTCTGGATCTTCGTCAACATATCGGCCAAGTTGCTCTCTGTGTTCTCATAAGTCTGATTTGCCATTCCCGCAGCGACTCTTTCACGGACATAGTGGTATGCGACCGAGTTGTCTTTTTCTTCAAAGTAGATTCCGGGATCTGAGTTCTTGATCACGACATGTTGTCCGCTTGACGTGAGCCGGGCCTCAAGGGGAACTCCCATCATCCTGAGCTTGTACCGAAGCCTCCACGATCTCGATTCCAACCTTCATCGCCGCGAACTCAGATCCAAAGGAGGAATTTCAATGAGCCCTGCTTCTTGCTGTACACAAATAATTGGAGACATGTTGGCAAAGACGAGTACACCATTACGCGAACGACGTGTCACCTTGTCCCCACATGGTCAGAATCCACAAACATGGTGTTTTGGATTGGTTTGCCGAGGGGATTCGGCATGTCTGGAGGATAAGCTCTTTCGCATCGGCATAGAAATCAACTCCAGTCGGTCGCTCTGGTTCCACATGTTTCACATAGGAAGGATCAAAAACAAGTTGAGAACGACTGTGCTGCTTGAGATATGCCAAGATATGAAACACAGCGTCCAGTGCCCAACTCGTGGGGCTGAACAGTAGAAGCCATGATTGAAACCTCGGTCAGATGTCAATTTCCCGAGTTCCACGGCCCATCGTAGCACTCCAATCTGCTTTGAAAGTAATTTGTCCACTCGTCATCACAAAGTTTGAAACATCCAACTCCGGGGTGTAATTGCTCGTTAACACTGAAGTTGCTTTTGATTGAGCGTCTTCCCACGTCCCTCGAGCCATGTCTCCACATTCTGACAGCCTCCTTGACATATGTTCAGATCCCATTGACATAACATGGTTTGTCAACGCCAGGGAGATTGTACTCCTTGACTGAAGCTCCAAGATACTGGGTTGGCTTTCCCAGGGATCCTGGCTTCAGCAGGAAATGCTGATCCAGGTAGCAGAGTAAGGTATTTGGGTAGTTGACAGGCAAAGGAGATCGTCTGTGTAACCAAGATATACTCATAGTATTCCCTTCCGTCAGGCCTGGTGGCTGAACGAAACCAGACATCATTGTCTGCTTACAAGAGGTGAACCCAGGTTGTCTCGCAGAACATCAGCTAGGTGGGCCCTCCATGCTGCTCCACTTGTTTGAGGCCATACAGGGCCTTACGACCTTTGCTTTGCGTCCTCAAATGGGCCAAATTTCTTACCGCATGTGATAAAGATCTTCTTTCGAACTGGGGCATTCAAATATGCGTTGCCAATATCAGCGCCAATATGTCCAGATCGTTAAGGGCTGCAATCAAGAAGGCCAGCGTACACTCTCTCGACTGAACAACGCTGGCGTAGGTGATGGACGAAGGTGGATCGGTCATATGCCCCCCAGCAACCAGACGTGCCTTCATTGTAAAGTCGCTTTTAACATAAAAGACCATGTGACAACGGATGTAGTGTGTCCGACGGGATCAGGGGCATCCTCTTCCAGGATTCAAAAGCTTGAGCCGACGGCTGCCATCTCTTCTTAATGGCATCATGCCAAAAGGTTGTACCAGTCTCCTTTTCAATCTCAAGGGCATGCCCACCGTTTTGGGAAGCTCACCCCAATATTTCTGTTCCTTCCGAAGTAACGCATTCGCAACAGCAAAGATAATCCGATTCCGCTTCTTGAGGTGTGTAGGGAAACCCACCATAAGAAAGGGCTCTGAATGCTCATCCAGCCATTGTCTGTGCATACTCTGCCGTCTGAATCAGGTAAACCATCTTTCATGTCCTTAAGGGACTGCCATGAGGTGGTCCCATCCTTCCACCTGCACAAAAGTTCCACCCTTTGGTGGTCCGTCGCAAAGTATCCTGTCCATTCCGATAAAAAAAAATGTTAGGCTGACCCTGAAAAGCGTGTCCACCTTTCGGCATGGCCCAAGATATCCGCCATTCAATACAAAGTGTAGCCTGACATCATCCACTGACACGACATGATAGACTCCTGCACATAGATTTGCCGAGTAGGCCTCGTCTCGCCACTGTCAGACTCCACCTCATAAATGGAAGTATCAAGCAATGGGTTAGAATTCGAGAGACCAATCAGTTTTCCATCTGGGTTCCTCTTGCGCTTGGTGACTGTGACATAAGACATTTGGTCTCCCTGTGGAACACAAACACGAGTTGCAATGTACTTATCGAAGGCCTCATGTTGCATTATCACAATCGCTTCTGACAACTCTGGCAGAGGAGCTGGGTCATTATCATCAATTGGCTCATAATAATCTGGTATCTCTTCATCCCGACGAGATTCAGCATCATCACTACTGGCCAAAACATAATCGCTTGCCATAGGGTACTTCTTCCAAAGATTCTGGAATTGCTGGCCTCTTGGATTCAATCAACGGGCTCAGCTTCTCCTGGTCTGATAAGGGGATGACAGATTTCCTAGAGACCAACTGGCACTTCTCGGTGAGGATTCGAGCACACATAGCGTCCCCAATGTAAGTGCTGGGGCCACAGTAGCTACCAAGGCGCTTCCTTTCAATTGACTCGCCCTGTCTCTCAGGAGAGAGGTACCAAAACCAATCATACCATCCAAACTCACAAATATTTGAGATGTCAGCAGTGTCACCTGTCAAAAGAGTAGCGTGAACTTGACCATCCAACTCTCTGATCGGTAATGCGGTATTGATTCTGCGAAGTCAAGCCCGCAGAAGTCGAAACACATGTCCCAAAGGCATTCCAAGCTATCAGTAGTCGTCATTGTTCTTCTGTAAGTTCTCTTCAGCTCTCGGATTAGTTCTTCCGCGAAGTTCTGGTTGGTTGTGTAAGCCTCAACTGGATGGATAGGGCACTGAACTCGTTGTGCCTTTCGGCGAAACTCTCCCATGGTAAGCTCCTTCGCGTTGTCTTGGATCAGGACTCTTGGTATTCCAATCTTCTGGGAAAGTGAATCTAAGGTCAAGTGGGCCTCCGACTTGTTCTTCATCGGGTCAACATGGAACCAATGAAACGGTGTGCAGTAGACCTGGTCACACTTGTTTCCCAGGATGGAAGTGACCTTGCCGTAAACAGTGTCGGTATTCATTTCAACGTTGAGCCGAGGTTATCTGAGTTGATACGCCAATGGCTTCATCCTCCGTTCTCCACTCGCGTTGGGTGAAATCCCTAAGCGCTCGCTGAGTGTGTTCCGGCATGTTTTCTTGCTGCTTCCACCCAATATTCCACGCTTGCCAGTGCGTTCCGCGACACGGCTTTTCCCTTCCTGTAGGAGGTTTCGTCTGGTAGCAAGAGATCCTGGCCTGAAGGGCTGCCTCAAGTACTGTTGACGTCTAAAATGCAAGCGGATGATCATGATCCAGATTGAACCTGATCGGACTGAATTCTCCATTCCGGTTCCCCTTTCACGTGGCAGTCCGAATCCAAAGCGGCTCTGATAGAGGACTCGAGGTCAGCCGACTGGGATCTTGAGGGTTCCAAGGGGATTCGGATGTCATGTGAACGTTAACGAAGTGATCTGGAGAGTTGACTTCATGGGCGGTGTGCTTCCGGACTTGGAAGTATGAGATAAAACCGTCCAGTTGGAGTGGAATTCGTAGGTCACCACAAATGATTGAGTGGGATTCATTGGTTCTGTCTTCAAATGGTAGGTGCAACAGTTGCACATCGTTGACAACTAACTGGTGATGTCGCAGCTGAGCTGGACCAATGAGATTGTTCTGTAATTACTTGATAAGCAAAGATTGGTGAAAGAATAAAATATAAATTTGAGAAGTGAGTGGGTCGTCATAAGCTACAGCCACAGTTACAATTGGTACTCCGTGTATCGGTTTCCAAGATCAGTTGAAAAACCTTCGACGGATATAGTCTCTCCTGTGTCATGTACCACGTAAGCACTTTCCCGAAAGGAACATGTATCGGCAAGGCTGTCAGAGCTCAAATCCGAGATGATGGCAAATGAGTAGCAACGGATTGCAGAGTGCGAACGGCAGAGACTCATTCTCGCCGATTCATGGCATTGACTACGCTAGATCCACCAGGAACATCAGTCCGGGATCGTTTCTCGTCTTGCAATTCCGAGACTTTGGACTGGGTATCTGACAACTGTGTCTGCAGCTCGGCAATCTTCCGCTTGTCCCCATCGCGGGCGTCCCTAGCCTGTTGCTGCGGCGCCGATGTGAGCTGAGCCCACTCATTGGGATGGTAATATCTTCCTGGGTTATTGGGTCAAAACCCCGGCCTTCATTGCCTCTACCACGGCCTCGCCCCCTGCCTCGGCCTCTTACATAGCCTCGGCCTTGGGATCTACCACCGCCACGTCCCCGTCCTCTCCACCCGCCTCGACAACGGCCAGACACAGATGAAATATTTCTTGTGGGTCGAGTTGGTTCAGCGACATCAAGTTGCTTGGCTAAGTAATTCATAGCCTCCTGGAAACTCTCGCGTAGTTGCGGAGTTGCTTGAATGACTGACTTGGCGGTCTTGAGGTTGGGGTCTGTAATGCCGGACATAAGCTTGCGAATCTTGCGACTCTCAGTAAAGGTTTCAACAGCGGTTTCCAGATCGGTGAATGCCTTGGTAAGCCTTTCACAGTAGCGCTCAAAAGTGTAGTTGCGGGACTTCCCATCAAAGAAAGTAGTTTCAATGGCACTATCCGCGAATGCCTTGGTACGAGCCTGGAACGAATCAACAAGATAGTGAACCTTCATGGCAAAGTAAGCTGCTCGACCGTTCTGTTGCGCTGCACAACGTTGGACCAATGTCCAACCAGGTCCACCGGTAGTAACCGACCGAATGATGGCCAAAACAGCCTG
>CAICTM010000706.1:0-51897 GCA_903772945.1 Seminavis robusta
TCTTTCCTTCAAACAACTGTGGATCTGCTACGGAGAGCAGAGCGACGGCAGCTTTGGCAAAATTCTGGAATCCTCGAGAGCATGGTTCCTTACAGCCGAAGCAACCGGTAAGAAAAGAAGCACGATGACAAGCAAGGAAAGGAAAAACATTGTCTAATGTACTGCTTTCTAGTTGTGGCTAGTAGGATTCGACATTGATGGCAATGGTGTTACATGATGACAACAATCAACCAGAGTTGGCAATGTTGGTTCTTATCGGATGTCATTGGTGTTCCATTGGCATCTGGCGCCCTGGTGGGAGTCGGATTCTCCGATTTCACCACTGACTAGTTGGCGAAGCAATTCGGATTCCCAAATTGGGGCCTCATGGAAATGGCCTCCGAATGACCGATTCACCGATTCCAGAAAAGTTGTTGGGACTGGACCTTATCACCAAAAGGCGGGGAAACAGTCGGATGGAGAAGAAGAGACAGCTCACAATTTCGACGAAAGCAAAAACAAAACATCAGTCCATCAGCACTCACAACTCCAAAGATACAACTCCAAAGATACATCCACGCCACACCCGAGAATATCCCCACATGATCACCAACAGAGTCGAAATCTACACAGCAATTGACGAACAACCAACAAGACATCGACTCCAGCACTTTCCGGAAGAACAACAACAAGAGAGATTCTCAATGATGCAACCCAATCCCCTTGATGTGCTCTGCGGCAAGTCCAGAACATGTGTCAACTCTCCTGGAAGCATTCGCTTCCGCAGTATCATCGACGCTTATGCCGATCAGTATGCTAAAGCCACAAGCAAAGTCGAGAAAATGAATATCACAAAGCAAATCTACGATGAAGTTTCCGAAACGTCTCGATTTCTCAAGTTCAATGAGGTTGATCAAACTTGGGAAGAGATCAGCACCATGGCAGCAAGAGACAAAGTCTCTCATGCTCTCCGCTTCGCCACTAGAGCAACCCGACGGGTAAAACAGACCACCACCAAACGGTCAACTTCTTGGTCTTCCGCATCATCCTCCGAAAGCAACGGGAGGGACTCGATTGTCCAACAAATTATGCAGTCATCGGGTACAACAGTGCCATCCACTTCGCTAGAACCATCGCCTCTTTCTCCTTTGAAGACCACTGGAACCGATAAGCAAGAAAACAATCAATTTGAAATGTGCAGCGATGCAACTGTTCGAGACACGTTGCTGCTATTGCAAGAAGCACAGGCTTTGATGGCCACAACCAGCCTCCTCAATCAGTTGCCATACAACAAGATTCAACAACAAGCTAAAGAAGAAAATCTCATGGAACCGGAACCAAAGAAAGAAGCCGTGAACAACGGCGACTTGACGACTCTCCTGAGTGAGCCCATTGGCGAATGGGAGGATGCTTTTGAGGCCTCCGATGCCCGATTGTTCAAATAGAACAATAGAGCTGATATGATATAGCATATGATACTGCACGTAGTTAACATGATAGAAACGGGATTTTGATTTACCATCATTTTGCATTTTGTTAGAATAGTAGCCGAGTTTGTTGCACATTGAAAGCGCATCTTAATTGCCAGCAAGCAGAGCTAATGTATCCGAGTGGATTGTCCCACGGTAGAGCGCTGTGCTTTTAGTCTAAAACTTCTGGGGCCAGCACCTCTACGCACCAAAAGCCGCACCCATTCTGTTCAGGGCGGCGACCTAACGTAAACCCCATTCTGGCTTCTGGCTATCGGTAGCACTCTCAGCGCCTATGAAAGGAAGACCACAAGACACAAGGTAGCCAGCTACCAGCCAGCATTTACTACTAGCTAGTACAGTAGGATGGCGTGGATACGCCTCAAATCTTTTTTTCGGTGAAAGCCAGCCATTCGATCGCGTCACGGTTTTCGACCCCCGACACGCTGACCATTCATTCACACACAAAGCCGTTTCGGCATCGAAGTCAGTACCGTTCTTAGAGATCGAGTTACTTTAGCGAGCAATGAGCAATCAAATCGAGTAATGTTCGATTCGATTCAACGAAATCGAATGATTAGATTGAATCATTCAGCCGAATAGAATAGAATAGAATCGAATTTTGCAGCACCGGACCGAATTGGGGGCGAGGTCTAGTAGCTACCAGGTATGGTACGGTACTAGCTAGCTAGAGAGCCATTCGCGAGGTTGATACCTGGTAGGGGGGTACGGTACCAGTACATGTAGTGGTACCGGTACATTAGCAAGCCCGCAACCAAGCTGCAACATGCCATCTACCATGCAGTCAACTCCGGGAGGTAGCCCCATCAGCAGTTCCGCATCTTATTCTTGGGGGAAGTGCGGGGAAAGAGTGCAACCATCATCAGAGATGGAAGAAACGGCAAATGAGATGTCATTTGGCGCACCATGTATGTAGAGCTCAAGATGAAGCAATCTAAAATGCCGGGTGGCCGATGCTGTCCACCAAGGACAAGGCTTCGAAATTTTTGACAGTCGTCCTGCATTTGGCTTTAAAACCCCCTGCCGAAGGCCTGTGCGCACCAGCCAGCGACAGTTGTCATACGCTGTATCGTGCGGGAGTCACGGTCCTAATACGTTGTCATTTGTTTTTTGAAGATCCTTAGATCCTTCTCATACCAATGTTCCTGTGTGACGTTTTTCAAAGAGCAATGACGATGACGTGGTATTATGAGTTTTCCTCTTTGAACTTGCAGTGACGTGGTCGTACAACGCCAGGGCCACATTTCCCGTCGAACAACGCGTCCAAGCACAAGGATTGGCACGGATTGCTTTCCCAACGTCGGAGATTGGCTCGTCTCCACTCTCCAAGAGGCTTCTTTCTCTGGGCAATACACGCACTGGTACACCGTGGAGACAGATTGGCTGTAGATATTTGACGAGTGTTTCACTTCTCTTCACAAGTTTGGTTGTTTTTCCCTTCGAGCAAAAACCCAACTGACAACTTTCACCGTGTGGAATCTTCCGTTCCCTTCGCCGCCAAACACTTTTCGTTTGTCCTTCTTTGCCTTGATCATTACTTTGCCTCCACATCATGTGCATTTTGCCTGCATCCGACGAAGTCAAAGAGGTCCACAGCGATCCAAAAGGTGCTGTCGACGACGCTGAGAGCCCTGAACCTTCCTCCTTCCAGGACGAATGCACTAAGCTTGACCTTGACGGTGCTGCAAGTGTCGTCATGAGCGAAGAGGACTATGGCGACAACGGTGTCTCTGCCGCCGACGAGAAAGGTCCCGCCTTAGCCGCGCAGGAAACTAGATTGGTCAACTTGTCCAAACTCTTGGTGGCTTTCGTGATTACTGTTCTTGCCTTCTTGATTGGTATCGTCACTCGTTCCTTTCTAGTCTCGGAAGAACAGAGCCAACATAAAGAACAGGTGAGGTGATAGTTCAGTCTTGCCAACTGTATGCCGCACATAGCTGTTGCACTGTGTGTCGGGGCGCGATAGTTCGTTATGCTTTCCCGCGAGCTTCTCACCAGTGGTTTCTCTCGGTCAGTTCAATGCCATTGCAGATGAAATCATCAGCATCACTCACATCAGATCCAAAAGTGTATTTGATAACCTCGAGTCTGTGGGTGTTAGTTTGACAGCCCAAGCTCGAGCGGTCAATGCTCAATGGCCGTTTGTCTACTTTGCAGGTAAGCAATGAAGAACTGGACTAAATGGGCAGCTCAGAGCCTGCCACTGGCTCTCACGCACTCTCTACTGCAACTACTTCACAGACTTTCAAGTGCAAGGAATGATCTCCAACCAGATCACCGGAGCCAACACTCTGACAATCCATCCACTTGTCCAAGATCAAGACAGGGAAGAATGGGAACAGTTCTCGGTAGACAACCAAGGTTGGATCGAGGATGCGCATGGATATGACGAACACGTGCATCCAGTCCTGTACAAGAGAGACTTCTTCAACGATACCGCTGACGACGACGGCCGCTTGAGTAGTCCAGGAATAGGCTCCCTCGAGATTAACCCCAGCATTTGGACCATTGATGACAACGGGAATACGCAAGATGTAACCTCCAGCTCTTCCAAAGTTTATTCTCCCTTTTGGCAACGAGCACCTGCCGTCGACTTTTCTCCTTCTGTCAATCGAGATTTGCAGAGTGTTGAGATGTTTGAAAAGGTGATTGAAGGGATGCTCGAAACTGACCATCCCGTTATGACTTCCGTCACAGACGCAGCTTTCCTCAAGGAGAAGTATGACCGTCGCTTCCCTGCAGAAGAGAAGGAGAAGCCCCATATCTACCTCCTAAGTCCCATCTATGACAGCCTCTTTGTCAATCGCACTGCCGTCGGGTTCCTCTCTGCCTTGTTCCGATTTGACAACTTCTTCGTAAACATTCTTCCTGACAAAGAGAAAGGAATCATCATTGTTTTGGATGGCAGCTGTGGGGACACGTATAGTTACCTTGTCTCCGGTCACGAGGCAGAGTTCATCGGATCAGGTGATCATGCCACTCACAACAGACACATGGCTCGGGAATTCCACATCGCGCCATTTGCATTGCTAGAAGAGACAGAAGATGAAACCTATTGCCAGTACAGTGCAAAGGTCTACCCGTCTGAAGAATGGAGCGCCAAGTTCTTTACAAACCAGCCAGTTCAATATGCCGCAGCCATCGTAGCATGCTTTGTTGTGACATCGATCGTCTTCATCCTGTACGACTGTCTCGTGCAGAAGCGCCAAGCAAAGGTGATGGATTCAGCTACAAGGACGCATGCGATCGTATCATCTTTGTATCCGTCCACAGTCCGCGATCGCTTGATGGAGGAAGTGCAAGCCAAGGAAGCCAAGACCAAAACACGAAGAAAGTTCGAGGATGACAGTGCCTCGATGTCGCTTGCTGGTTCTCCCTGTGAAACTAGTGAAACCATCTTCGGATCCAAGCCAATTGCAGATCTTTTCCCTTCCACCACAATCATGTAAGTCTCGCTGGCTCGTTTCTATTGGTATCGCTTCGCTCGTTTCTTTAATGGTCTCACTTCGCTCCAATGATCTTTCTAATTGAATCCTGCAATCTCAACTCATTCTTTCTTGTTCAACAGGTTTGGAGATTTGGTTGGTGCGTTCTCGACGGACTTGCGTTTCCTTGGGAATATTTGGTTCCTTACCCTGACATCTTGCATTGCTTCACTGGCCTCACAGGTTTCACTTCGTAAGTTCGTCAGTCGTCCTTACCAACTCTTCCTTCTGTCCGGACTCATTGGACTCGCTAACTTTCGTTCCTCGTCTTGG
Organism: Seminavis robusta; assembly: GCA_903772945.1. Classification (NCBI taxonomy): domain Eukaryota; phylum Bacillariophyta; class Bacillariophyceae; order Naviculales; family Naviculaceae; genus Seminavis; species Seminavis robusta. The sequence goes on from CAICTM010000706.1 coordinate 5,228, forward strand.
TCAAACATCAGATGGAGCTCCGAAAGAGACCCTTTGCAAGTGTTTACGTTACTGGAAACAATCTATCACTCGTTTGATGTCGTGGCGAAGAGGAGACGAATTTTCAAAGGTAGGAAACCCGATCCACTGGCTACCGATTCGCCTCCCATTTGCACCTATGTCTCATGCATACCCCGGATTTGATTCGATTCTCTCTCTGCAGTGGAGACAGTGAGTACAACATGTCACGAACGGGTGCGGTTAGGTTCACGTATATGCCCGGCTTACACAGCTCCAAATCAACCGTTTGCTTTCTGCCCGCTTTCTTTATGCAACAGATTGTAAGTCTACAAAGCTTCAGCCTTGCTGCGATCGTTTGCGCGACAGGCGTCACTGATTTTGACTTCTTTGTGTCCATCATCTGTTGCTGCAGGGCGATTGTTACGTAGCGGTTTGCGGTCTGCCAAGTAAGTGTCCAGGTTTCTGTTTTCTCGTCCTCTCTTTGCTCATTGCCTCACCAATCTCAACCTTGTTTCCTCTTCTGCCTCCCGTGAAAGCTCCGAGAGAGGACCACGCCGTGGCCATGGCACGATTTAGTCATGAGTGCCGCAACAGAATGAACCTTTTGGTCACTCAACTCGAACCCGTTTTAGGTGAGCATCTGGTGGGGGACGTGCCAAGCTCACCATTGATAGATGAAAGTTGGGGAGCTTACAATCGTTTTCCCCCTGAAACAATGTCAACCAGGGCCGGGTACTAGTGATTTGGCAATGAGAATTGGACTCCACAGGTAAGGGTGGTTTGCTTTGTATTCTCGATTGTAAGAAAGATACAGCTGAATCTAATCTGTCTTCACCCCGTTTACAGTGGTCCTGTGACAGCAGGTGTGCTTCGTGGAGAAAAAGGTCGATTCCAGGTAAGCTGAAGGCCTGCCTGCACGTCCGGATTGGCAACGCCTGGGGCTCGACTAACCTAAAGGCTTTTTGTTTCAATAGTTGTTTGGTGACTCTGTGAACACTGCAGCCCGCATGGAAAGGTGAGATAAAGACTTGCTACCTGAGGAGTCGTTCTAAATAAGAGCATAGTGGATCAACCAACTCACCCTTGTCAAAATGGATCCATTCTCTCTTCTTAGCAATGGTGCGAAGAACAAGATTCATCTCTCGCAAGAAACTGCAGACCTTCTGATTAAAGGAGGAAAAGAGAAATGGGTCATGGCTCGAGAAGAGAAGATCCATGCGAAAGGTGAGTCTTAACAACTTGCACTATGATTTTAGCTAGCATAACTTGAGTGCCAGGCTAATGGCTGATTGCTTTGCGCCCGAAGGCAAAGGAGAGCTTCAGACCTATTGGTTGAATGTCAAAGCAAGCGAATCAGAGGGAAGCTCCATCACAGGTGATGGCACAACAGAACGCGGGAGTGTTGTCTCTTCAACGGAGTTTGCTCCGCCCGTGAATAAACCCTGGGTTGAGGTTAAGCTGGAACGAGATGTTGAAAGTGCATAATCAACAGAGCGAGACATGGTGATGGCTTGTACATGTATTGGGAAAAGGGAACATCACTGCTGAGTGATCATGTATCTTATGCATTGTATGTCGTGAAGCATACAATCTTTCATAGGCGTGCAGATTTGGATAATGCTGCTCTATAGCCAAAAATGTATTTGTGGTGATATCTGTAGAACAGACAGAGGATTTAGACATACCGTACATTCAGTAGGAGTTCACTTTTGAATTGGCTCTGTAATGGACTCACGTAGCTAGCTAGACGAGGAAGTCCCATATTCTTTGTGGTTGGAATGGTGCACTGCAATGCATGTTGCGGGAATCAGTGTTGGTCTGAAAGAGCTTGAGCTCAGTCTCAAGAACTTGGCATACATTGCCAAAGGCATCAGCATCAGAAATCATGGTTCCTTTGCCACTGCCAAATTCTCCCAGAAGACACTTGCTGCCACCGTACTCCTCAAAACTGGCACCAACTGTCTTGATGCTGACAAGATCATTTGAATGATTGGATGGCAGCCTTCTTTTCAGCCTCAAGCTCAATGGTACACACATCCTGCTTGGAGCAAACCTTCGCGTGGGTGGCAATGTACTTGCCCAGCTTCTTCAGGGCAGCAGCATTGGAGATGCTACTCAAGATACCGGTACGTCCACCATAGACTTGGCTCCAACCTTCGAAGTGTCATGCCCCATGTGAACAGCAGCAGGCTCGGCCTCAATGAAGGAATACTCGTACCGGTAGCACCTACCGGTATGTGTCCTAATGGCTGTTTCATATCGAATGGGATCAACACTGCATCGGCACCAACCAGAATGAGAGCTTCGAAACTAGCTAGAACGCCCGTTTAGATCAGCCGTCTTGACTACCTGAAAGCAGCGGCTCTTCCTCTTGGCAGCCCGCATGGCAACTAACTTGCTTCCTACTACCAGTATGGTATGGTATCTACCGTAGCCCAGGGGGAGGGGGAAAGAAGAAGAAATCAGCTTCCCAGCTCTGGGGACGTGCTCGCAAGGGACAGCAACATCCGGAACAGTACCATATACCGTAGCCCGTACGGTACCGGTACGAGCTGCCCCACTAGAACCTGTGCCGCGGGCTCTGCTCAGCGACACACGCCTGCCCCCACGACAACCTCGGATCATCTCAACGCGACGAAAACAAACCGGTATGATACATCGAATGGGACCGGAGCACAATGCGGCGAATCGACCGAAACCAGTAGTACATGTCGTATTGGCTGCGTATCTATGCCTAGCTCGAACCTACAACGTCTAATGAGGAGCAACGACGTTTGTTCTTGCTAGACTATCGTGATCGTATCGGTACCTGCAGATGTATTGCATTCATCGTTATTGCGCCAACCAAGCAATGTCGTTGGGTGCCAAAACCGGAACAGGACGTTGGAGCATTGCTTGCGGCGCTCTGACCTTTGGGAACTCCTGTGAAGCTCCGAAAGCAAGCCAAAGATACCGAGCATCATCAACCAAGATACCGAGCATCCCACCTCTGTCCTTGCTACAGATCCGTTCCGGCGACCTAAACCGAACCATTGTTGCTTTGCATTCGGGTTGTCTTCACCAAAAATGTGAGCGGAGTCTTGTGGGGGGCACCAAACGGCAGCCGGTTGGATCCGTGTAGAAATCCTACCAGGATTATTTCGTGCCATTGGCTTTCTGAAAGCTTCGCATTCTCAATTGTCACACCCTTCTCGAGAGCATCGAGCGGAGCAAAGACTGTACTGTATCGTCCACCTACACTGCGTTTGCGCAATCATTGCTCTCTTGCTTGCTTGGAAAACCATTTATTTTCCAGTGAAGGCAACAAGGTCTGGTTGAACAGTATCCATCCATTTGCATTGCCAAGTAGCCTGTGATTTTGCCATCAGCTACCAATAACATGAAACAGCGCAGCACAGCCATTGCCCGAGGTCGGTTGGACGGAGAATTAGGAGATGCCAATCAAAAGCGTCGTCGCTTTCGAGGTGGTCGGGCCCGTCGTATTTGGCAATCTTGGGCTCTGGACAATCCGAAAGCTGCCGTGGGCGCATTGATTTTTGTGTCCTTTTGTTTGATTGGCATGAGTGTGGAACAATTCGGCAGTCGCCCTTCTAGTAGTTTGGACTTTCGACAACGCATGCGCCGTGCCAGGGCATTGATGAAACAAGCGGCGCATCGCAAGGGACAAGACGATTTTGGAGTCAAACCAGAAGAAGCAGCCGATGATGACGGCGAGGGCGACGACGATGGGGAAGAAGAAGAAGAAGAGGAGGGCGACGATCGTCGTCCACGAGGTCGTCCCGTTGCTCCCGCCCAACGCTTTCCTCGGCAATTTGATATGCGACCACGAGAACAACAACAACAACAACAACAATGGCCACCACCACGACGAGAAGAAGAAGGAGGAGAAGGTCATCGCAAACGCTATCGCAACAAAGATTTGGAAAAAATGTTGGATCAATTGGATCACGACGTGATGAACAATATCGATGGAGGAGTGCGCTGGGGTGCTCCGTACTTGATGCTCCCTCCTCTCTCAAACCTGGCCAATGGACGACAATTGCAGTCTCAAAATGACGACGAAGAAATGACGAGAGGCAAACGCCGTACCGATGCCGTCAATCCCAAACAGGTCGACACAAAGTCCAATTTCTTTGTCACCAAACGCAAATACCAGGCGGGAATGAAATGGGAAGAGGAATACAACAGCCTCAAACCTGACGACATGAAACCACCGGTCGACTATGTCACTCATGCCTACGAATACCCACCAGTACCAAAAGAACTCCCCAGTGTCAAGGGCGGGCCCAATGGAGAATATCCTGCCTATCCACAACTACAAACCATGGGAGAAATGATGAAAAATTGGCCACAAGACCAGGACTTTCCCGGGGCTCACGAACGGCCCATCAAAGAATCCCTCATTCGATTCAATTTTTCCAATCCAGCAGAACTCGCAATGGCCGAACAGTTTCGAGATGCCGAATTGCCATTCAAACTCTACGACGTGCCAGAAGTATCGGCGGCCACTCAAAAGTGGACGGACGAATACGTGGCCGAAAACTTTGACGGAGCCGGATTCTTTCGAGGACGCAAACACGGCGAGAAAGCGTCCGCACTCATGGATCGTCTCATGGGTAAAACACCCGATCATGGTCATGGACATCACAACAAGGACTACACACGCCCTCCTCCCCGGGCCAATGGACAATGCCAGGAATCGGCCAATAATTTCTTTGCCTTTTTTCAACCCAATTTGTGGGAGGTCAAGACCATGGGACTGCCACCGGTCCGTACCAATGACTGGTCCTTTGAACACTGGGCGGAACATGCCCGCTACGCCGATGCCGTGGCATTGAATGCCAGCAAACCACACTTTTACTGGCAATCCGGAGTACCGCGAGAAGAACGACACCAACCTCCGGATGATTGGGGATTTATCAGTCGCGATTTGCCATCGTTTAGTAGCCCTACCAAGACATTTTTTGTCTTTAATCCAGAATCACAAAAGGGAATTCAATGCCGATTTGGGGAACGAGGTGTGGTGGCCGCAACGCACTACGACTCGGGACGCAATATGATTGCCATGGTGACGGGTGCCAAGCGATGTAAGTTCACCATGGTTGGTTTTCTTTCAAACGAGAAACACCATCATTTCACTAACCTTGTTCTTGTTTTCTTTTTGTCTGCTGTTCTCAGACATTTTGGCACCCCCCAAGGAGTGCCCCAAGCTTGGCATTGTCCCATGGAAATTCAATTCCATCTTTCGCCATTCCCTCTTGAACTTTGGCCATATCAATTACATGAACGATACGTCTGCGGAATTGGATGACGGGGAAGAAGAGGCAGGGCACCATGGTGGTCCATCGGAACCACGCCGTGAACGCCGACGTGCGCCACCCCAGAAATGGAAAGGCGATCACATGTCGCGAGTAGAACGAGAGTGGATGGAAATTGCTTCCTCGTCCAAAGCATTGGAGACAGTGCTCAAAGCAGGAGAAGTCTTGTACCTTCCGTCTCATTGGTTCCATTACATTGTCAGCATACAAAAGTCGGCTCAATGCAACGTGAGAAGCGGTGTCGACAATGAAGGCACTCCGGGCTTTGGCGGGTTAATCGATGTCAAGACTTGTGGGCGCTTGACACCCGCAGAGGCGGGTCTGCGGCCAGTGAGTCCCTTTTGAAGTTAGTTTCTTTGGACACGCTCTATTGTTGTAGTGTTGCGCACTGTACCGTACCGGTATGCACACTTGTAGCAGTAAATACATGTATCTAGAAAACCAAATCCTTCTCCTTCTTGCTGGCCACCTACAATACCTGGTAGTTACATCTGAAGGTTCTGGGTGCCATCGCACTTTAGGAGCAGCAGAAAGTGCCTTTGTTGGGCCTGGTGATCGATAACCATCCAGCCCAATCCCCCCTCGTCGTGCAGTTCCACTGCTTGGTTCACGATTTGTCATTCCGAAGTTTCGTTCGGGCCAGGAGTCCTGGCCATGGCCGGTTATTGGGTCTGGTGGTCTATCTTCGCGTTGGTGTTGCACCAAGCTAGCTAGAAAGCAGATGAGTGCATGACAAGCAGTCATGTTATGAAATATTGTTTGAATTACGAGAAAGCAACTTTTTTGTAGAACAGCGTACACGATACTTTTGCTTCAGCCGGCATTCTCTTATTCTTTACTCTTTTTCCACTTGTAGAATCAACTTTCCTTTGGCACGAGACATACTGGCATGGACCAAATCCTGCAGGCCCTTCTGCGTCAATTCAAACTGTTGTTCAGCCAACAAAGCCTTGACATGTCCACCTTCTACAAGTTCTGTGATTTGAGCCATGTCTTTGCCAACTCCTGCAAATTTGGTGTCAGTTACAATGAAAGCATAGGGCATGCCCAATCCAACACTGCCAATGATACTTCGCCAAACTGCTTTAGCAAGCATGGTGAGCAAGGAGCCACCATCATCATTCAAAGTAATGAACTTTCCACCTTTCTTCTTTAGGGATTCTTTTGCAACTTGCCAGTGTTCTAGTCCACCGATGGTATCAAAAACCAAATCAAAGTCCTTTCCTTTCAAGGCATCCATCAAAGATTCTTCCTTGTAGTTGACCACAACATCAGCTCCCAAACCTTTGATAAGTTCTGTATTGCTTCCTGTGGCATACACCTCTGATGCACCCAATGCCTTTGCCATTTGAATAGCCAATGATCCAATACCACCTGTTCCACCATAGATCAAAGCTTTCTGTCCCTTTTCAAGCCTGCCATGAATCTTCAATCCTTGCAGGGCAGTCAATCCAGCCAGAGGTAGGGAGGCTGCTTCTGCAAAGGAATTGTTACAGGGCTTCTTTGATGCCACATTTTCTGGTACAATGCAATATTCTGCAAAGGATCCCTTCGTTTCAATTGCATCAGCATAGATGGCCTCACCAACCTTGAGGTCAGAACTAGTGTCCGGCCCAATTTTCAAAATTGTTCCAGCCACATCACAACCAACAGGACCTCTCTTATAGCCTGGAATTTCTCCCTTCGTAAGTTTCCAATCAACAGGATTGATTGATGCAGCATGGATCTTGACCAAGAGTTGACCTTTCTTGGGTTCTGGGATGGGAACATGATCCAAACTCAATACTTTCTTGCTCAAAGGATCTCCGTTCTTGTGCAAAATGGCAGCCTTCATGGTCTCAGTGGAGTTGATATCAGCAGCTTGTGTCATGGTGACGGTAAATGTACCTCTTGCTAATGTTGGGGGTGTAGGTTTTATGATCTTGAGTTGTCCTTCGACCACTGTTTTTCCTGCTGAGCCTACCGTATCCTACGCCCACTCGTACTTCATGATCTTTAAATGCAAAGGGCGCCCTCAATTCATCTTTTAATTCTTTTTTCATCTCATTTAACAACTGATTCACTGGGACTCAATTCATCACGACCTCGTACCTTGTACCTCGTACTTCAAGTACCAGGTACCACCTTTAAATAAATGCAAACCGTACCCGTACGATCACCGCGATCGCTGGAGTTGCTGGACTGCTGGACCAGTTACATACATAGTACATGTAAAGAGCAGAGAGTGGGGAAGTTTTCAATGGAAGGCGGCAGGGGGGTTTCGATTACAGTAAAGTCGCTTGGGTGCTCTCCAGGAAGATGGTACGGTAGCCAGGAGTGGGGCTGACAATGGTTCTGGTGTTGATCATGGAGTGGGTTCAGGAGTGAGGCCCGGCAATGGTGGAGGGGAGGAGGCCAGGAGTCGACTCTGGACGAAGGGATGGCGCTTGAGTCGTCCATGGAGTTGGCTTTTGTAGCAGTAAATACATGTATCTAGAAAACCAAATCCTGCTTTTCCTTCTTCATGCTGGCTACCGTACCTACAATAGTTACATTTGAAGGCTCTGGGAGCCGCACTTCAGGAGCAGCAGAAAGTGTTGTTTGACCTGGTGATCGATAGCCATCCAGCCCAACCCCCTCGCTGTGCAACTCCACTGCCTGTTGGTTCACGATTTGTCATTCCAAAGTTTGAGTTGGCCAGGAGTGGGTCATGGAGTCGTTCCAGTGTGAAGTGGATCAGAAGGAGGTCTGGAATGGGGCCGCCTGACTTGAACCTGGAAATAGGCTGGGTCCAGGTCCTGGAGTTGCTCCTGACCATGGCCTGGTACGACCATATTGGGTCCTCTACTGGTCTATCGTGGTGTTGCTTTGTGTTGCTGCCTGCAAGCGACATGTAGCTAGCAAACAGAGGAATCCCCGAAGGTAAAGATACTTTTGCTTCAGCTGGCGTTGTCTTCTTTCTCTTTTTCGACTTGCACTAGTACAGTACCCGTAATTACACGTAACCCTTGTACTGGTACTGTTTCTACAGGAAAGTTCAACGGGGGTTTAGAGGAGGGAAGTCACCCACGATTGAGGCACGCTCCACGAAAGTCATTATCAAAGATCGCAATCACGTATACCGGTACAACATCAAGACCACTGATCACAACAGGAAAGCGGCGATTCTATCGACGGTGTCCTTATCGCCCACCCAGACGTTGTTTGTTACTACAAGACATAGTCCCCGACCCCGCTCTCTGTCATAGAAAAGGGTTAGGCACTGCATCTGACAGACAGTAGCAGCAAGCATACTATTTAATAGCGGGAATTTTAAAGACGACCGAACGAATCGCGAGACAAGGCAATTTTTCTGTTTGCTCAGAAGACATGGAGCGGAAAATTGATTGCAAAGCCATGGCAATTTACCTTCTGCTCAGTCTATTGTCAACAACAAGAAAACTATCCCCGTCCAATCCCACACTTCAAGCCTATCCTCCGAATCGTAAGGGGTTGTTTCATTCATTCCGTCGACTGTTAACACACAGTATCATCAACACACAGTATCATCTTTAGTTTAGTCTTCAAGCGTGAATTCTACATTATTTTAACAGTGCCTTATCAGCGACAGTCACGAGTGGTTGAAAGCAGCAATCTCAACGCAACAAGCAAGAGGAACAACGGTCGCGATGGACAACTTAATACCATCATGGCAGTCCCAAGGCAGGACGCCACCACAGTACCACAATCGGGGGTGTGAAATACCTGATACCCACTTGAGAGGGATCACCCTCGAAGTACTTGAAGATTTGGCCAATTTTGTTAGTTCAGAGCTGAACTCGGGATATCACATTTCAGATGGCTACAGCCAGCAAAACGTCTCCATGGAGACCGTCAATCTTTACCATGTAAATGATCATTTTGTCAAACCACTTACGCAGAGAGACAATTGTTCATTTGTCGAATTGGCATGCAGCCAGTGCACGCCGCCTCGCTATTTTCTGAGCCATTGGTGGGGAACCCCACTGATGGATACCATTCGGATGCTCAAGCTCCATCGGGAGACATGCAAAGAGGTAGACAGGTTTGAGGACAATGCAGCCTACACCGTCTGGATCTGCACGTTTGCCAATAGGCAGCACAGTCTGGAGGAACTCTCTGCTACGGACTATCTTGACACTCCCTTTGCCAGGGCCATATTATCCGAGCAATGCAGGGGCACCGTCTTGCTTTTAAATGAACTCAATGCCACCCCATTCACCAGGTCCTGGTGCATTTTTGAGGCCTTTGTTTCTTTGACCCATGCCAAAAGCAAAGGACCAGAGCCAGCACACCACAGTCGACGACGCACAAGACCATATCGTCTCGATGCGGCAACTATCATTTCAAAGGGACAGTGTGACTCCGCAGGCGAATCAAATGAGCGCTGCGCAGGCCTCCTGATTGGCCTCACAGAATTCGACGAGAGTGGTGTATTAACAGCGGCGAACGACAATAAGCTTTCGATGGTCACGGACCACGAAATAAGCGCCAACGGAGAGAACCCTGCTGGCAGTGCCTGGTTTCCTCTTCAGGTCGCAATGACTGGGATTCGTTTGAACATTCTGCATGCAAGAGCCACTATGGAATCCGACGAACAAAACATTCGTCTTTGGGTGGGAGACAAGGCCGACGAGATCAATGCTGCCCTCCGCAAAGGATTTGTGCGACCGGCACTGAAAGCTGCCGTCTTGGCTTGCAATGTTGTCATGCTGCGCGAAATTTTTGAGAGTCAAATCATCCCCAACGAAGCATTAGTACGAATTGTAGGAGAACTAGATCTGTTGACGACTCTGCTCAGCAGCTCGTTCGTGAAGAAAGAAGAGTGCACCCCCCAGAGAGACCAAGAGGTTGCTGAATGCATCCGATGCCTCCTTTCCAATGGGTGCGACCCAAACTATCCCTATATGGGATTGGAATCTATGGTGCACCCACTGGGAGTTGCTTTGGTAACCAAGATGCATGAGAGTGCACGGGTACTGCTTGAGTTTGGAGCTGACCCCAAAAAGTTGGGGATCGTTGACTTATTGAGCGTCAGCTATAAAGACTGTCCAGATGATATCTTGGATACCCTTCGTGAGCATGGCGTTGTCATGAAAGGTAGATGCATGAGGGCTTGTTACCCGTGTTGCGTGTGTGTTTGGTTTTGCAGTTATCTGTGTGAATTAAAGGGAGCACTCTTCAGCCAGTCAAGCTAAGAATGTCAGGTCTTGCTCAAGGATCCCAATGGAATCCTCACAAGTGGACCATGCCTCATCAACGATGAAGTAGAAGTTGACAGGGGTGGCACCTGGAGCGCAAGGCATTACCCAGGGTTTTAACGCTCTCAAGCCAAAGTTGGGTTCTGGGTAATAGGGAGAGATTGAGGTTGATTTTTTGATAATCTGGGTCTAATCGCCATCTTTCATTGGGTGGAAGTGTAGCATCCCCTTTGGCGTATTCCTGCAGTACATTCTGTCGAAGATTGTGGAGCTGGGAAAGTTCAGTCAGGGTTGGTTTGGTGCCGTGGAGAGCATCGTCACGATGCTCCCACATGCGGAAGTGCATCCAAATTTCATTGATTAAGGCAGTTGCCCAATGCATATGAAGGTCCCAGTGTTGTTAGACTCCATCCGAAGGAGAAAGTTGCAGTTTTGGAAACAACCGCCAATAGGAATTTGACCCGTTTGGAGCTGGAATGATTGCTCGTTCGGTCAGGCAGCAAAATTTCGCGTATGGCTCCGTCCGTACAGGTCTGGCTGGGACCAGAGAGAGAGCTTTCTCGCATTCTATTTCTTCGCAGAGAGGAATCATCAATCATTTGATCAGAGGGAAACGTCTACTCGTTAACATCGGTGAGAAAGATTCTGGCAAAGGACAGAGTCTCACGTACTAGTACGGCTGCTGTGGTTACGAGAACGTTGTCTCTGTGTACTGTGAGTTTTGGTGGTCATCTCTTTTCATCTCTTTGTGCCCTGTGCCACGGCCAGAGAGAACGTTGGCTGCTTGTCAGCTAGTTTGCGTTCGATGGGATTCGAGCCATCTAGCTGCTGGTAGAGATGGCTACCGCTCAATACTTCTTGATTGAGGAGGAAGGTCCAATCCGATATTGCCCTGGCGTGGTACTCAGGCCCAGTCTCGCAGATATCTGTTGCGTTGCACCGTAACTAGCTGGAGTACAATCACGCTGACGGCGAAAGCAGAACGAAACGACTGACTATATCTTGTTTCTATTTTACAGTATTCCTTGTTTTCTCGTTAGCTCGGTCACTCCCACACTTGTTTCTTCTCAAAATTCCTCCGTCCTTCATTTCACACATAAAAATGTTTAGCAATCGAGTAACCAACCCCAAAAGCTATCGATAGCTTACTGTCGTTGTCTTCATTCCTTGCCTTGTATTTGCTTGATCCTGTATCGTTGTTGCGATTGGCTCGTGTGTGCGCCGAGTTTGTGTTCTTCATCGCCAATCATCAAAGTCCATGAGAGGTTCCTTCATGACGGACCACGCGTCGTCATCCACGCTAAAGCCTCGCACATGCTGCTGCTTCTCCGCGTTTACCGAATTGGTGGAGCTGTGGCTGGCTCCACTCCCAACGGGGGCAGGGGGAGGCATCCCAGCCGAACTATCAGGAGACAAGCTGATGCTGACAGTGGGAGGCACTTCTTCCTGGTCGAAAGCCGCCATGTCGAGGACATCCTGGAGAGTTTCCTCAGTGATAATGTTTTCGTCGTTCAACAAGGTGATGAGATCATCCAGGGCAGCATCATCGTTGTTGTTGCTCTCGACGGCATAGGCAATGTTCTCCAAGGCTACGGGATCGACCAGGCTGGCCACACGCTGGTGGTGGCGACTGCCCGCCTCTTCTGGAGTAGGTTCCTCCGTGGATGTCAAGTGATCGACCAAAGAGTCCCAGACTTTGGGTTCTTCCTTGACCACCTCGACAACAGAGGCCACCAGCTCCGCCTTGGTCCGTTTGGCGGCCGCGGATGTCGAAGCCGTAGTAGCAGAGCAGGACGAAAAGGATCCCTGGCGGCGGAGACCCTTGCGGACTTTCTTGCCTTTGGAGCCCTTGGGAGCGTTCGAGTTGGCAAAGCGGAGAGCGTGGCCAATTTTATCGCGTCCTTGAAGTGGAGTGATCTGGAGCGGAGCATTAGCGAAGGGAGAAGTGTTAGTCTCCGCTGACCAGAGGACAAAGAAACATGTCGTCATGACGGACTGCTACTGCTGCTCACCTCTTCCCAGAGCTTCTCCTTGTCGTTGAACTTCAAAAACCGCGACTCTTGACTGAGAAGAGTGTAAATCTCCTTGCTGCAAAAAACAACAACAATCGACGAAAAAACCGCAGGTGGTCAGCTGGTGCCCTTCCTTCAGTAGAAAGACACAGCAAAAGTCCAACCAAAAGAAGTCTTACGTCAACTGCATCTTGTCATACTTCGTCACCGCTTTCTGGTATGTGGTGCGGTACTGGTCGATGACAGCGCGAAAGTGTTGCGAGCCCTTGTGAAGAGCACAGGCGCGGTCCTTGCCGCAGAGAATGTCTATCCACCGACAGTTAACAACAAAGAGGGACGAATTGGTTTAGAAGAAGAAGGTCGATCAAAGTTTTGGTCCAACGCGTGTCAGCCAACAGGGCGACGGCCGGAGCGCCATTGTCGCGATTTGTTTGTTAATTTTTCTTACCATTTTCTCCTGGTGACTTGAGTTTCACCGGATTGTCATGCGGTTGAGAGCGTCGACTTTTCTTGATACCAGGCATCGTTTCTTTGAACAAGAGTGGGTGTTACGAAGGAAGAGAGTGTTACTACTGTGGTGGTGTACGACGAGACCGCTATGGTCCGACGACGAAGCCCGAAAGAGGCCAATGGGTGTGGATTTGCAAAGGAGGCGATTTTTTGAGAGGAGAGTTTTTGAAGCAGCGTTGATCTGCTTTGCTTTGGGAATATCGCTTGGTCTGCTCACAAGTAGAAAATGTACTGTAGCACGTGTAGTCACTACTCCAGTCATCATCACCAAGCAGGGATCGGAGACGAACGGACTTTGCAGTTTTGACAAGAAGCAGGATCAGTACATTTCCTACGTAGAGCCGGCAGAGCTCACGGGTGGACTGGCAACAGCGTTGTTCTTCAGACGGAATCCAAGTGGAACTCGGAAAATTGTTTCCAGAAGAACTTTTCAAACTCCTCTCTCCAAAGGTTCCCCGAAATAAGGATTTGACGTAAGGGTACCTATTACCCCTAAGTAGAAACCCTAGCTTGACGGGAATCGGGTTCAACGTTCACGGGCACGAACCCTAAGGTGTCCTCTGCTTTCCCAAGACATCTTACACGTGCCCGGAAGTGTCTATTTGTTCCTCTTTGATCCTTCCCAAGTGTCGCAACTGTAAAAATGCTTTGGTGTGCTGGATCCTCCAAGCACGGTAGAGAGAGCTGGAAACTTTGTCAGCCCCTCTACCGGCACCTGGTAGTAGCCCTCGCTCTGACAACAACTTTATGTACAGGAAGACGCTTTTCTGCAACAGCCGATTGCATGAACATTACTTTCAGACTGTAGACTACTAGGCTAAAGGATTATTTCAGAGGACGCTTCCATGGCAGTTTTGCTTCTTTTTAAGTTCGCTGTTGACATAATTGCTAGTATTTTACTCATGCAACAACAAAATGGCTACTGCCTGGAGTGAGCTTTTCGCATTTGATGGCTGCTTCATAGTTGTCGGTGAATAAATATGTACTCTTGAGCAGGCAGCAGCCTTTTGCCTTTCGGCGTGGGTCGCTCGCTTCTAAGGACAATCCTTCATTCCACAGGTTATTGAATGATTGAATCATTCGATTCAATCGAATCAATTTTGTTTCTGAACACTTGCGGGCGTGGGAACGGTGGCCGCTGTACGGAAGAGTACGTGTACGTACAGCTTTTAGAACTCTTTCGGTTTCGTCCAATGTCATCTAAACGGGAGCTCTCTGCGTCACACACATCCAGCGCAAACCTGTGGAAGAGAACCCAGCCTCTCAGAAAGAAAGTCGCACAGAGGCACGATGGCGCAAATTGTCAAATAAGTGTGTGTGTTTCATCGTCAGAAGAATCAAAATGGACTGGTTCGAAGGTCTATCCCGATGACAGGGGCTTCCAATGATCAATGAAAGCATGAAGTAGAACATTCTGCCGGATCATATTTCCAGCCATTGATATCATTTGTGGATTGAAGTTGTTGATTTTCAGTGCGTCGCCACAGGTTCCTGCAGATACTGGAGCTCAAACAGAGAAGGAGCGAGACAAGCAGAGCGCAAATAGCTCGAGAGCTTTACCCATCATCGCACCAAGCATTCTTTGAGTGCAGCAGATATCTTCGATTGCTAAAAGGCACAGGATCCACCTCTCGTATCCGTTGTTGTACCAAACCTCGTTACAACACTGATAACTCTCTCTGATGCCTCGCCATCGTCTTCGTAGTGTAGTGTAGTAGCTCCAACCCCAGCTCGAGTTTAGCGTAGAATAATATCATTTCAGCAGTAGCCGGTCTTACATGTGGTGGCAATGGGGCTCTGGGAGGCTCTGCCCTTTTGGGCATCCGGTGATACCAGTACCCAACCTCACATTGTCACCGGTGGAAAGTAAATCAACCGACCATAGCTTAAAGTCGTCACACCCACTCAAGAGGTCAGTGTGGCCGGTGGCCAGACTTGAATGTGCGAAACGCCTGGGCCTTGGCTCTGGGGTCGTCCTCAAGCACTTCACTTTTTGTCTGAATCTGCTAATAGATGTTGAGTTTGTTGCTGTTGTTGAGTGCAGCAGAGCAGATTTCGAGCTAATCCTGCCGCCCAGTCCGTTTTCACTACTTGAGAGGGAACGTGTTCGTGACCTTCCTGATTGCTTCGATTCAAAGTTTCGTTCAAAAACGCATTGTGCGCCTCTAAGCCAGTTTCATTGCAGCCACCATTCACTGCAGCCATCTCTCTACAGATACTAGTACTGCGAGTGCAAGTTGTTGACCTTTGCGGGGAGAACGGCGTCGACAGTGGACCTCCCAGGGCTACCGCGAACCTCTGGGGCCTGGGCTACTTTTGCAAGTTGTCGACGCACTCTGTCGTACGGTTTACGTAATACGGTACATCACTGCAGCATCGGTAAAACCAGGCTACATGCACGGGGCGAGGGGTTCACCAGCTTCTCAAAGGTGGTCGACTCTCTTTTGATATTATCATCATTGGCAAAACACCCATTCAATCATTGCTGCTTCTGCTTTTGTGGGCTTCTTGTGGTCTTGTGGTCTTCCTTTCATAGGCGCTGAGAGTGCTACGGCTGTACCAGGTACCACGGAGTAGCAACGGTAGACTACCAGCAAAAGTTCCTTCCGCAAAAGCTCAGCTTCCGCAAAAGGTCGCAAGAGTGACTCGACTGAAATTCGACTCAAACGACTACCGCTCCGTATCTCATGTTTCTCAAGCTCAACAAGGTCTAACTTACTTTTGTGCAAGATAGGTTTATGTTCATTTTATTTCTAAAGGACTTTGGTAGCTCTCCAAGTCCGGTACCGGTATGGTTCATAGTATGCATATGTGCAAGATAGGATATGTGCAGGCTTGGAACTTGGAGGGCAAGTAGTAAGCCGATACAGCGGTATGTGCAGGTACTGGAATTTGTTCATACATGCATGGACTGTACAGTATTGTTTCGTTGGCGTTTCGAGTGCATCGAACAGGAGGTTGTAAGATCGGCGTATTTCACAGAAGAGAAGATCGATGCCGTTGAGTAGCTGTGCAAATGGTATGTTCAATCAAAAGGGGGTTGGGGCGGGTGCGTCTGACAAATCAAGCATCGAAAAGGGTGTCCATCCAAGAGTTATCGTCCACTCCTGATACCGTAGCCATGGCAACACCGTCGCTTTCCGCAGGAGACAAGAGAGCACTAGCGAAAGCGCTTTCGTTGGTCTTTGGAGTCACTTGGTGATTGCGGTTGATGTAGTCTGAAAGCACATCTTGGATGGACATGGATGGGTCATCAGACACAAGCGCAGACAAGTCCGCGATGTCCGCTTCCAGGTCGTCGTCGTCAGCTTGCAACTTGTGGTCGTCAAGAACCTGCATCTTGCCTCCGGGGGCCTCACTCACAACAAAGTTTTGCTGTAGGAAGGGGGCAACTGCGTTGCTTGTTGGCAAAAGCACCATACCCGTGTTGTGGATTGGAGCCATATTGGTTGCCAGCACCAGCCGAACGCACGCGATAGTGATAGTTGGTTGGGCAACGCAGCCTTCTTCCCGCTCCTGCTCCGACGATTTGACCACGTCTTGGCCCTTGTTGTCCTCACAGGAGCCATCTTCATTGTTGAGCACAGCAGCAAGAGATGGAGCGACTTCCTTGGCAAACTTGCCCTTCTTCCTTCTCGCAGAACTGAATCGAAGCGCATGACCAATCTTATCTCTGGCTACACTATGCGCGAGTTCTTGCCATCCCCCCGCTACCTTGTTGTACTTGAGAAAACGAGATGTTTGACTAATCTCAATGTAGATGTCACGGGTGAGCTCCGTCTTGGAAAACTTGCCCTCGGATCGATCATACCGATCAGCGTAAGATTCAATTACTTTTCGAAACCGGATGCTCCCGGGGTGGACCAAGCACTCTCTTGTTTTGCCACTTTGGTACGTAATTCAACATAGGACAGGGAGCATAGATGTCAGATACGGCACGAACCGAGAAATGATAGATAGAGGGGTTATCCACTAACTTACCACAGGACTATGGAGGCAAGTCAACGCAATTGGTGTAAACGGGCAAGTGAAAGAAAAGAGACAGACGCACGAGTGTCAGAACTGCAAGTGCAAGGATTCAGCCGTTCCGTATCTACGCAGAGTGCTTTACTGGTCCCTTACCATCCAATGGACGCGGCTCTACAAGGCTTCCCGCAGAATGTCTCGTCATGGTGAGGATCGATTTGCTTGGAATACACTACCAGTAAAAGCAGAACCTTGCCTTTTTGTGGGAGTTTTTGTGCGTGTGGTGTGTGGTGGGAAGGGTGTTGGCGTGTTTCTGAGCTAATCCAAACCGCCAGGGACCGCGATCAGCAAAATTGCTTACCGGTGGTGGTAGAAGTGCATGGAGGTACGCGAGGTATGTACATACCGTACGGAAGTTGAGAGCTTTTCTCCAAACTAGACATCATCTATCCAGACCCAGTTAGTTGCAACAGCCCGAAGCCCGAAGGCCTCAGCTCGATGTCAGTAATGCGAATGCGAATACTCTGGTGGAGTATTTCTCTTGCTGTCCTCTTCTGGCCTCAAGCCTCAATCGCAGCAGGGCTTTCTAATCAATTATACAAAGTACTAAGCAAATTACAACGAACGTTAAATGACAAAAAGGAAAAAGTGAGTATGTAATAGAGGGCAGTACACTATGACAGCTTGTAGGAATCAAGACATTCTGTTTGGGATTCCTTCAGCCTTGGCGCTTGGGGCCTAATCACGAATAATATTTCCCTTATACCTAAAGACGCGAGCCACTATTGCTGTTGTAAAAGCGCCCCTTCTCATGACTACTCTCCTACCTCATAGATAAGATAACTCTATTCTATTCCTGGATGCTGGAAATATCTTAGAGGATTCATCAATAGCCACACTGAGTCATTATCTGACAAGCAGCCCAATCTCAGTATCTTTCATATCTTATAGGCACTAGCAGCTATTGTCACATATCCTACCACTAACCACGCCCTCAAACACTGAGGAGCCACCACCAAAGCCTAAGAAGGCAAAGGCACAAACCTAAAATTGATGAAACCAGAGATGTTGTGGTAGAGGAGGCATCCCAAGATGGGGATATGGAGGACTTGGATGTAGATGGAGATCTGGAAGATAGTGGATACTAGCTGCCATCACTACCTGCATAGTTGTAGTATTAGCTTAGGATTTGAGACATTGGTACTCATCGCTCATCTTACTTGTTTGGGAAATCTGAGTGTCCAGATTATCTTACCATTCCTGGGGTTCAGAACTGGTGAAACTGTACCTGAATCTACGTACATTAGTGCGTGAAACTAGTAGTTTCACGTACGACTAAGCATAGTTTCACGCAAAACTAGTACTAGTTTCAGGTGACTTGAAACTTAGCTTCATGCAGCTTTCTTGCGTGAAACTATAGTCTTAGTTTCACGCAACCCATGGTTAGTTTCGTGCGAGATTTACTCGTGATTACTACGGATAGATCCACAGTTTGATGCACGACTGAGCTAGTTTCGCACAAGAAACTAGTACTAGTTTCATGTGACTTGAAACTTAGTTTCACGCAGCTTTCTTGCGTGAAACTTTATGTCAATTTGAGTACTGCGCATCTTTTAAAAACCCACTTATCTTAAGTGGGAGTGAGGAGTGTAACCAAATTCATCAAGGAAGTTGGGGAATTGCATTGTTCCAGAGAATCCACCAAGCTCCAGAAGGGCTGGATTTTTAGAGAAACCAAGCCTTCAGACTTCAGACATATTAGTACCGGTACCATAAGTGTCCCATACCTCAGTGGTAAGTGCGTGCAATGTCTAGCTAGCTAGTTAGATCTTTAGTAGTTGACACGAAAAGACTCGACTCGACTCGTCACTCTGGCTGGATCAGATAGAGCGCTGCTACGTACAGTCGTACTCTTGAGTAGTAACTACTCCGTACTCCATACCGGTACTCCACAGTCAATATTAATAGTCGTAATTTACACGGGGGCTCTCCGTTGTTGTGTTACTAGTACATGTAGCAACATTTACATACTTATACTGTACATGTACTGCCCCTGGTCTTCAGATGCCCCAAGACAACTTTGGAGTTTAGGTAGTTGCGGTAAATAATACGTGTTATACAAAAATGCAGAGTAAAACTTAACTATAACCCTATATTTACCGCAACTACCCTTCTAAACCTGTTTTCCAGAACATCACACACGTCGTCGAGTCGTTGAGTTGCAATCATGACAGTATCATTAAACATTAAAAAATCATTATAAATCTTTTTCCTCGAGTAGAGACACCGGAAAAGATCATCTCTGAAGATCTTGATCTTTGTGAGGAGGCTATACAGTGTAGGGCAATAGCGGGCAATTTTACTAGTAGTAGAGTGTTTTCATCAGGAATAGAACTGAAACCTATCACAGCTAGCTAGCTAGCTAGAAGCTAACATACGAGTAGAAATTTAAGATGAAACGGAGCCGACAACTACTTCCGCACGCAAAGAGAGCTACATCGCTTGATCACCGTTGGCCGGCCTGCTAAATAAGGGGCTACTCGAGTAGCTACCACGAAACGCTGGCTAGCTGCCGGTGGCTCTAGATCGAGAGTCTAGCTAGCTATTAGCAGAGTGCAGAGTGCTAGCTAGCAGCAGTTGCTCCAACGTGGATTTCGGATTCGTATTCTCACTGCACCAATTTTTAAAGGCTTTTGCGTCCCTCACAAAATCAATCCACCCAGCTGCAGCGAGACAGGCCTCTGGCTTGGGTGGGGAGTGGGGAAGAGTACGCGTATTAGTACTAGTAACTAGGAGACCACAAAGAGACAAAGAGTGCAAAGAGTCCCAGCAATTCAGTGTTGAGTGATGAGAGCCTCCAGAGCGACAAAGAACAAAGAACAACTCCAAGCCAGGAAAGTTTAATATTATTATCTCTTACAGTACTGGATACTGATTTTTCGGGAGAACGAGGGTGCTTTTTGTGGAAGGGCAGAAGGGCAGTAGACATTTTTCGACATTTCCTGACATGACCGTCTCTTCAGAAGAACAACAAGCCGTTACAAGCGAAATGAATGTGAGCTCTGTCAGCTCCTCTCTCCCGCCTGGCGGGTACGTACTGGTACGATGTACCCCCACCGCAAAAGGTGGTCTTTTTGGCCTGTCGATGCAAGCACGACGTCATCCATTCGGTGGAGAATAAGCCAATGTGAGCCTTGGGTCGGTATTGTGTGTTCAATCTTGGCAGATGCTGGGTTGTATGTGAACGCCTGAATACAGTACCATGGTACCAGTACTACTAGTACCGGTATAGACCAGACCACCAGGAGCGTTCCTCAATGGTGCCAAATCCTACCCAAAAATTGGATTTAGTAGGGTAGCATTTAGAGCATTGGAGGACGTTTGATAGGGTCTACATAGCCAGGAGAAGGAAACCAAAAGTAGGAAACAAAATTTTGGGCTTGGCCCTGTCGGAAACTTATCCAATCGCTCGACGGGCGATGCTATGTCACTCTAGCAGGTACTGATAGGACTTATAACGACGAGCTAAATGGTTCAAGTTGCGCTGAGTTGTTATGGTTCCACTCTCAAGCAGCAATGTAGTTAAGGCTTCTGGTCTCGAGATTTTGCTTCTAGATGGGAATCTATTTCCCTACTACTAGCTAGTACTTCAGCCAAATTGGCCAGCAGGTAGCTCTATTTGAACCCTCCAACCTCCAACCACCGGCCCAGTATTGTACACGTTCTTGAGATTCGAGAAGACTGAAGCAAAACGGGACGGAGCACGGGAGTCGAAAGGTGCATTGCGTGCTTCCGTCAAGTCGACCAAAGAGTGTTACGGCAGTCCTTCATGGTTCGCCGATCCTTCTTGTCCTTTCGTGTTGTAATCAGTATTTTCACGTCATTTCAGAAGAGAAGGGCATCTTTTTCTCTGCTGGTAAGTCGCAACAGGTACTGTCTACAGCCTTACTGCAGGTAGGGAACATTCGAGTTCGTTTTCGAACCCAAACACCAAATTTGAGAACTTTTAGCGCTGAGCTTTCAAGATGACTGCTCTTGCTACGATGAAACAATTTGCGTCGTTCTTGCCCCTCTTACAGTTGGGCTTTACCCTTCCGCAATGCAATGGTGACGTTGACTTTACATCAGGTTCTCCGCCCACTGATTGGCTTGAGAGGACCGAGATTTGATGTCAAGGGCATGACAACCGAGGAAAGCAACTTGACATTTCCTTGGTTTGTCTTCAACAAGTTTGATGAAGCTCGTGGCTCGTGGCTGTGGTGGCACTTTGATTCACAAGGACATAATCTTGTCCGCTGCCCATTGCTACCTCGTCTTTAGCTTCAATGGAGCCTATGTAGGAGGATCTACAGACTATGGGTTCAATGGTACCTTCCATGAAGATGATACGGTCATGGTACACTCCAAGTTTGATAAAGAAACATTCAAAAATGACCTACTGTTGGTCAAACTTCAGACACCAAGTGATGAGCCCACGGTGAAGACTACTATTGGCAGATGTAAAAACCCATCTTTGATGCTCAAGTGTGCGCCATGGGCAGCGCTGACGCAATCACTCAAAGATGCATGTCAAAGTGACTCGGGGGGGGGGGGGGGCGATGCTACCGGTACGACAAAGCATAGACGGCGATTGGGAGCAAGTTGGTGTTATTAGCTTTAGTTATGGATGCGGCGGGCCCAATTTCCCTGCCGTCTATGTCCTACTGAGTGCATACAAGGACTGGATCCAACAGGGGATTTGTGAACTGTCGTCAGATCCACCAGCATGGTGCGATAGAAGGTACCACGCAAGCTCAACCACAGTTCCATCTCCTGGTGAGCAATCGGTTTCAATGGAAGCTGCCGGCAGCACCTCCATTTATGGATCCGCCCCTTCATCCTCATATGGTCTTGGCAGCAACAATGGCTGCATTCGGGGTGCCGAGCCAACAAGAGCTCCGCTAGAAGATTTGTCAAGCTTTCCAGGTTTACAGACCAGTTCCACAACCAAAGCCGTCTCGCTCAAATGGTTGCCTGTATCAGGCGTGGTAATCTTGGTGATGCCCTTGCTCTTGTTCTAACTTTGCTGCGTTGCAGCCGCGTACTAATCCAATGAAACGAACAACAAAGAGATCAGAACTCTAGAGTAGAGTATGATGCAATGACAACGTGAAGAAGAAGAAACAAACACCGTACAGCCATTGATGTTACATCAAAATAAAAACCTGAAAGCGCAGTTGGCCTTGCCTATGCGGCTACCGTGATGCAGTCATGAAGGAGCAGAGCCCCTGATTGTCATTTACATGCCAGTATCTATCTATACGTGTAGACAGAAGCGCTTGTTTTACCACCATTCTTGATCTTTTCTTTCTGGGAAGCACAACCCACCACATCAACCTCCACACTGCAGATCATGGCGGCGGATCATGCAGCAGGGATATCATCTGTGCTATCGGTATTGGAGAAGATCGTACTTTACGGGCGGGCTATACAAACATTCCAATCCGAGATAGGCAACCAGCAGGATGCTGCGTTTATGTTCTCTTCGAGTCTCACTTCATTGTCATGTTGTGTGCAATAGCCCCGCAGGTTCGAATAGAAAGTCGTGAGACTTGAGTCACTTGCATACCTCCTAGTTGCCTGACGTGCAAATGCAACCTCAGAGAGGCACCGGCACTCACGCATTGGCAGTGCTAGCTAGTATCATAGGAATGCATATCGGTACCGGTGGATACACGTTCTGAGGGACCTTCCCGTTTCTGGACTTCACAGACGACCTGTACGAAGAGGTGTTGTCGTTCACCTTTGCCTCCCCGAGTACGGTATGTCTGACTCGATGCAGGTTGGGCGACTACTTGGTGATGTTGATTCTAGACACGGTTTCGAAGCTTTGATCGAGGAAACAGGTGATGGCCAGCCCCGACATCGGAGCTGGCTTACATGGCCACTACCAGTTACCGCTGTCACTCGTAATGGCTCCAGTCTACTGAAAGCTAGCTCGTACGTAAAACGTGTCAGGTTCGGTGAGACGGTGGCACAGATAGCATGCAACGTGTAGCGGTAGGGAACAAGTATCTTAGTGTCCAAAGAAGATCAAAGGACGTAGTAATAGATAAGAAGATGGATCGCATGCAATGAGAAGGATGGGAGACCGTCTTCGTGGTTGCACCGAGCACGCTCGCTACAACGATGCTCATCAGCCCCCCGGTTGTCCATTTTGATTGAATAGGAGCGACAAACACTGCGACAACACAGTTTCCGCCTGTTGCTGCTGCGACACCCCCCCCAGTTGAGCGGCGCCTTGTGGTGCAGCTGCGTGGGCGGCACTGCCGTTGTTAGTAGCCGCGGTCGCACCAGACTGTGTAGACGATGATACGAAGGGAGGTATTCGTTGTTGGTGTGGAGCTTGTTGGATAGGTTGCTGGAGCCCTCCTCCGCCCAGCCCTTGAAGGAGACTTAAGAAAGGATTATTAACGTCCACGGCGAGATTCCCAGACACCGCAGGACTTGGAGTGATGCTGTTGCCTGCTGCACCCATGTTGCTTTGCGGGGCCGTTTGAGTTGCTTGACTAAAGCCTGCATTGGCAACGATTGGTTGTCCAGGATTGCTGGTGGGATTCTGCTGAAACGCGAGCGTTTGATTCGAAACTGTTGATGTCGCGGTACTGACGATACTAGGCTGGGTTGGTTGCTGTTGTTGCTGTTGCTGCTGAATAGCGCTCTGAAGAAACCCTAGCAAAGCCATGTTTGCCGCCGAAGGCATAGCAGCAGACGCCTGCTGTTGTTGTTGCTGTTGTTGCCGTTCTCGTTGTTCCTGCTGCTGTTGCTGCTGAAGCCTTCGTCGCTCCTTCTCCTCTAGGTACTTTTTGCCCTGTATCACCAACAGTTGCATCATTGTGCGGAGCTGATCAATTTCCGACGAGGCTGGTAGCTGGGGGTGGTTGAGGAATCGACCAGAAAACTGCAGAATTTGATTCAAAATATCATCTGGTGTCATATTATCTCCATTCGAGGACGACTGGACAGGGCCCGGAGCCGCTGGCGCGTTCATTGACGTTTGCCCTGAGACGTAGCCAGTCTGAACAGAAGAACTCACTGCTTGGGTGCGGGCACCTCCAATGACCCCCATCGCTGTCAGCTGTTGGAGCAAATTAGGCAGATCAACTTGCTGTTGGCCAGGGTTGCCGCTCTGTTGTGGTGCTGTTCCCGCGGTCGGTGTCGGTGCCGCGGCCACAGGGGATTCAGGAGGTGCTATTCGTTGTTTCTTTGCTTTCTTTGCTCCTCCATTGTCCCCTTCTTCAGCAGTGTGCCTCGTGTAGACATCTTGCACATCTGAATCCATCCTCATCTGGAAGCAAACAAGAACGACATGCAGTTAGTTAGCGGATTCGTTCCAGCAATAGCCTTCATATGGTGTTGATATTCTAGTAGATTACCTGAAGCATGAGATGTGGTGCATCCCGTTGGAAGAGACTGCAGTGATATACTTTGACTCCTTCTCGCACAGCGTACTGGCTGGTCCGGCTGAATCCCCTGTGACACCAAAGGAAGACGACCGAATAAGTACGCCAGAACTCTACATAACCGGCCCGCATGCACACAAGTCGAGCCTGATAGCTGCTGCTTACCATCGATTGCAATTTCGGATAAAGGCGTTGTAGTCCTTGGTCTTGAAATGTGCCTCGAGCAAATTTCCTTTCTTAAGTTTTTTGGCGTCGAACGCAACCGCGTGGCCTTCGCCGACCCACCAAAATGTATCTGGAGCAACATCATTGAGGAGCACTCGCATCAGTCTGTCGGCAAAGTTCTATTGTTGCAGCAAAAGAGAAATAAATGGCAATATCGTTAGTCGAAGCAGCACAAGCAAAGCGCTATCTAGAGAGCGTCCAACGAGGCCTCCAAACCATGACACCTCGACGGTGCTCGTGTAGCCAGCTTGGCAACAAGGATACCACAAAGGGTAGACATCCGCTGCTGATCACAGAGAACTCATGTGTTTTATTGTAGGAAGCGAGTGACTTGACTCTACTAGAGTGCCTGACTGTCACTCCATCCTTAATTTTAAAAGATCTCCTTCATGATCATGAAGGAGTCAAAGAGCCAATTGCACGGGCATCTTTCTGATCAGCAGTTGTGACGTTGTGACCCGGCCCCTGCTGATATCCTTGGTGGAATACTAGTAACACACGCCAGCCTCATCTTGTCTCACCTTGGGTTTCCGTGTTGGTAGCAGAAAAGGTGGGAGGTTATGGCTATCCTTGTCGGGTGAGGCCGCTGCAGCAACCTGAGGTTGTGTATTAGTAGTTGCCATGGTCGGACTTTGAGCTTTCGAACCGACGTTGTTCGGAGAGGTCACCAACAGGCTCCCTCCTGGAGCGGGAGGAGGGGGGCGAGCTGCGGGAGCGGGGACCTGAGCATATGCTTGCCTGTTGTTCTTACTGTTTTTGTTGTTGTTGTTGTTGTTGTTGTTGTTGTTGTTGTTGTTGTTGTTGTGGCTCCCCGAAGTGCTCGCGGGAGGGTCGCTTCTCTGCATGGTGCTATGGTGCTTAGATACTACTTGCTACCACTGCTATCAGTTAGTTGAATTGCTTCCGAGAGACAAGAGTTGGGAACGAAATAATGCACAAAGGCAGTCATCCGCCGCTGCAGCCACCTGGTTTTGCTGCTTTAGGAGGTTTGGACACTGAAAAACAGACCAGAAGAAGGAACTTCTACAAACTTTCCCCTTCCACTTTGACGACCCTGTTCTTGGTGTCACAACGTTTATTTCTCCAATCCACAACCTGAAACTGATGACGAGTTCCCAAATCTCAAAGGTCCTTTCGACTTCTCCAAGATCCCAACAACAGTTTTTATCCTGTCGTCATTCTCCCCTCTCCCCAGCATTGCTACTAAATGACGCTGTACCAGGTATAAGGCGTTGGGGAAATATGGTTAACTGAGAGTTCATTCGGAAATCAGGTCAAAGATCCCTTTTCCGGGTGACTGTCGTCCTGAAACGTTGCCGTGCGTGCAAACATCGCGGATTGGTCAAAACAAAGAGCCTTTATGGTAGCGACATAAAAACAAAAACAGGCCCCGGCTTGCTCCCCGATACCGAATCAAATCGTCGCCTCATCTGGGACATACCGGTACCTGGTAACAGGTGCCGATGCCATCTGAACGTACCGGCCGGAAACAGAATCCTCCTGTTTAATCGATGCTTCTTTTTTCAACCTTCTTTGTTCGTTCTTGTGTTCTTCGTTGCCGCTTTGATGTGATGACGTGAGTTAGAATAGGATACATGTAATGTATTTTGACAGAAACAAATTGACTTAATTGAAACAAAGATTAAAATTTGTCTGGCTAGACTAGTACATGTACCGGTACCGTACCAGTAATACCACTACCAACACAAGAGTTGCAAGTACGCCAGGAAAATTTTAAAAAGTACCGAAACGAAATAGAAAACAAGAAACATCATACAAATTCTTCTGGACGTATTGCAAGCAGGATTATTGGCGTTATCGACTGGCACTTACGTTTGATTGAAGATTCGATTCGTTTCTCAAGACTGTAATGAGTGTACAGTACAGTACAGTATGGGAACTTGGGAACTGTACAAAAAGCGTACTGTAGCACGAGTACCGTAGGTGTGAGCTAGTAGAGCTGGCTAGCTACCGGTAGCTACGGTACTGGTGGCGCGAAAGCCACCCGTACCTATTTCGCTTGTACAACGGACCACAGACCCATTTTCAAAATGTCGCTTGGCACACGATGGATCCTGGCTCAAGAGACTCCCCATTTTGCCGAATCCCCCCTGGCCGTACGAGATACACTGCGCATGGGCCATGAGAAAGAGGTCTAAGAACGTATCATAAAAGTCGACTGGTTGATAATCACTGCTTTGTTGGCGCTGATTCACACTAGTGCTCCTCGTTGCCTTGTCCAGATGCAACAGGGATGGACGTTTTGTCATGATGTTGCTGCCTGATGAAACCGAGGACGTGTTGGATAGTTCCAAAGATCGATTCTTCTTGGTAGACCATGGCGAAGGCACGATGAGCGCCATCTTCTTGCTGCCAACTCGTTTCCGGAACTCCTGAATGTGTTGTCGCGCCTCCATCGAATCCGAGAGAAAGACAACCGGTGCTCCCGGCGAAAGCTCCGAGGCACAGAAAACTGCGTTCTCGCTGGCTAGCTCCAGAAAAGTGGATGAAAGATGATTGTCAGCATTGTACATGGCCCTGTAGTGTGCCACCACGTAGGGTTGTTGATCCACACGAAGTTCTCCAATCGCCCTGGCCAAGGGTGGGGATGGTTCAAACAAGGACCAAAAGATGTCGCGATAGTCAAGAGAAGCTATACCATGCCCATGGTTTCCACTAGCTTGGTGTTGTGGTTGATGCTGTTGCTGATGATATTGATCGTAATAATCCCAGGCAGTTTTATAATCTTGAATCCTAGCTCGAACCACAGGGATACTGGTATTGTGTGCTGCGGGAACCAATGTGCTCACGCGGACAAAGACCGTCTTGTCGACGATCGAAGGTGCCGACAGGATGGATTTTTCTGTCGGAACGTGTTGGGTGTGGATACCAAAAGTGGTGTTCAGTAGTGGTGGCAGCATCCAATCTAACCCGTTGGCTGGTGGCATGAGAAATTCTTCCAAAGGAAAGGGTACAGTCCAAACAATGAGTAGTATCCGTTGCGTTTGAGCCGCCAAGAGTATCAAGAAGGGCAATGCCAAGAGTCGGTCTGCGAGTCCACCACATTGCCTGTCTTGATGGAGGCATTGTAAGATGAGGTATCTTTTTTGTTCATTGCTGCCTCCGGTTGTGATCTCCAAGGATTGCAGCTGTCGGTGGTGCCAAGCAAAGTATCGCTTCATCCATTCCGGGAGGCTCGTCGTGTGCGACGGTGGTGATGATGATGATGATGATAACGATTCCTCTGGATGATACCAGTTCTCACGGTACCATCTCAATGGTTTTGACAGCCTGGCTAGTTGGAGAGGCCGTTGCTCCTTCCTCTTGTTGCTATCGAGAATCTTGAAATGACGAGGACGTGATGCTCGACTGGCACTTGGTTCGTTCTGTATTGGTACTAGCATCGCTGATAACAAGAAAGATACAACTGGTAGAACAAACAGCGCCGCTGCCATGAGGGACTTGGCACGAGAATACCACCCACATGACCTTCGTCGCTTCTTTACTTTGAGTTTTCGAACAACAGTAAAGGTACACCTCTTCATGATAGCACCATCATAGCATACCGTACATCAATCACAAGGAGTACTTCTAATCATATATATTGAGGAAGTGTTTGGGTTGCTTGCTAGCTAGCTAGCTAGCGGTTCGAAAAGGCGGTGCTGTTCCCAAGAGGACGATTCCCGATACCAGGACCGTCGTTTTGAAAACCATCCTTGTGGATGTCACGATGTCACTTGCTTTTGTTCGGATTGATTACCGGCCTTCCTTTTAATTAAGCATACCGGTACCGGTACCAGGTATGCCATATTACAGTAGTACTACAGCTGTAGCACAGTAAATACAAGTAATAAGTGAGCAAGCCAGCAACGGGGTAGCTGGACGTGATTAATTTTACTCCACGTAATTACGTTACTTCGAACCAAGTACGGCAATTCGTTACAGTGTTACAGTCCTCCAAAAGATGAAATGTACTGTCCGTGCTTACAAAGTTACCAGTACTTGTATTAGTATGTACGCGCTGATGCACCTTTGAAGCATACTTACCACGTGGGGAAGGACCACCCACCAGGCATACGTACGCATGTACTAGATCTACCTGATTCTCGTTTTAGCTACTCTACTCATCATTACAATGTCATGTAGGTACTAGTAGGGAGCTGATGATTCTTGCCGAGCTCGGGCTCTACCGTCGCTAGCCAAGCTGGATCCCGGACTAAATTGCAAGGCAGGGCGGGGCTACAGTGTCCTTCGTCGATCGTTCGTGAAAAGCAGGGGAGCGGCACCACCCTGTGATGCTTGGCTAGTTTTCTGATTCTAGCTACTGGTAGCTAGCTAGTCAGCAAACGAAAAAGTTTGGAGTCTTCTGGCAAGGCATTTGGGACGACAGGCTGGTAGAGAGCTAAAACCGCAATTTATCCATTCAACCAGTTGGCTACAAATACCGCGCTCGGTACCGGTAGTTACATTGGGTTCCCGACACAGGCGCAGGCCTCCCATACTCTCATTTACCAAGCAAACGTACATGTACCGGTAGGTTAGGGTTTAGTACACTTCGGAAGGCCGCATTACCACCACTTGAACACCTGTCCCAAACCCCACTACTAGTCTAGCTATGAGTTCATTGCTGCTATCGGGATCGCACAAAGGAGGGCTATATTTCTTTACAAAATGGTCTGTTTTGCGCAGCCAAGAAAGCTGTTAGAAGAATAGAACCAAGTAAGGGAACAGTTTGTTGTCGTCTGTAGATGCCTTTCAAGGAAAAGGTTGCGAGATGCAATACGGTAGAGGTGCAGCCCGATACCCCATCCGTCCATCAACCAAAGCAAGCCCACGACTTACTTGATCTACTCATGACTGGTTCCAACGGTCTTTTTTAGAAGTCCTGCTGATAGTCCCCTGTGACATTGAAAGTCACACATGATCTAAGTATCACTGATCCTGTTTAGATGATGCATCTTCGGGTCTGCTCGCTGGCATTCATAATTTGCGAAAGATCCTTCACAAGAGTAAGTCACAAATTTCTCGTGGGAAAAATCCACGAAGGCACGACTCCTGAAAGTTAGTTGTTCTTTTTCTCACTACCCTGGTGCTTGATGTGCCAGATGCTACCTCTACGTTAGTGGTGGTTTAGCCAGTTGTTCTGAAACCATCGAATTGACTGATTGAAAAAGCAACCCAGAGTCTTTCAGTCTTTTTCACTGTGCTTTTGTTTCTTGTATGCAAACTGGTCTTGAATTTTGTTGAGCCGCCAACCAAGGTCATTCCTACTCCCATCGAATCCAGCAGATAAAGAGATTTAGTTTAGGGCACAGAGTTGCTTACTTTTCTTTTGCTCCAGCAGTGAATCCATCAAGCTACCATTATCTTACTTACTTCCTTGAGTTGATTCGATTCGATACAAGTCAACATGATGATGTCATTCCGCCTCCTCTTTTTGGCCGCTACCGCGAGCAGTGTGTTGTCTGGCACTCCCGACAATGTGTCTTCCCGATTAATGGTTCATGTCCCGCACCATCTCTTCAAAGAAGGAGGGTACGATCACCGCGAAGCTCTGTTTGGACGACCTCCCTACGGCGGCTCCATTTCTCAATCGGTCTACTACACGGAAGATGATCTGTGCGATCCCAGCAAAGCCGTCTTGCACACACATCCCCACGACGTCAACGAAAAGGGAGAAACCGTCCTCAAGTCGCCCTTTATTCTCATGGTCAATCGAGGCAACTGCGCCTTTGTCCAAAAAGTTCGCAACGCCCAACGCAACGGCGCCGCCGGAGTGGTCATTGCCGACAATGTCTGTCTCTGTTCCGACCAGGAGTGCATGGCCCATCAAGAATCACAAGCCTCTTCCGGCGGAGTCGCTCCAGCACCCTGCGAAACGGCAGAACCCGTCATGGCCGATGACGGCAGTGGCTCGGATGTCTCCATTCCGTCCTTTTTAATGTTTAAACACGACGCTGACAAGGTCAAGGACGAACTCGCCAAGAATCGACCCGTACGATTGGAAATGCAATGGTCGCTACCCCATCCCGACAGTCGCGTCGAGTACGATCTATTTTCCAGTCCCACCGATCCCGTCGCACATCACTTTCTCAACGAATTCAAGCCCATTGCCAAGGCACTGGGACATCATGCCTACTTTACGCCACACATGTACGTATTTGATGGAGTTCGGAGTCAGTGCCACGGAATGAACGGAGAGAATCAGTGCTTCAACTTGTGTTCAAATAACGGGAGGTAAGAAATTGTTCTCTGCTATTGCATCTCCAGAATTCTGTTCTTTACCCAAACCAATCGAACTAACTCGGATTTGCTTAGGTATTGCGCCATGGACCCTGATAAAAACTTGGATTCCGGTGTGAGTGGATTCGATGTTGTCAAGGAATCACTCCGACGACACTGCATCTGGAGCAATTACGGAGAAGACGACGGTGTCGGCGAAAAGTGGTGGGACTACGTGTCCGAATTTGACAAGCGTTGTGGAAATATGGATTACTTTAACAACCCCGACTGTGTCAATGATGTCTACCATCACTCCCACGTCGACGGTGATCTCATTGAACGATGCATGCAAAATTCCGGAGGCCTGGAAAAGGACGCCACCAACTCCTTTTTGGAATCCGAACTTAAGGCACAAACCGACCTGGGCGTTGTCATTATGCCCACGGCATTTGTGAATAAGGTCGCCATTCGCGGAGCCATGTCGGTTGCCAATGTCTTTCAAGCCGTCTGTGCCGGATTTGCTGCCGGATCCCGTCCTCACATTTGTACCATGTGCAGTCACTGCGGTGATCCCGCCGCCTGTGTCCATCACGGACATTGTACCGCACACATGGGGGGTGGATTCATGCACGAAAGTCTCCCCAAGGGATCCGTTTCCACCCACAGCTTTTATGGATGGATGCTCTTTATTGTCGGATGCTTCTCCGTCGCGGCGGCCTGGCATTACAAAAAGAGCCGGGACGATATGCGACAACAGGTCCGAACCATTTTGGCCGATTATATGCCACTCAACGACTCGGATCAAATGGGAGGTTCTCCTGGAGGTGGTATGCAAATGCCCGCCTTTGGGGGCAATGCCCAAATGGCCGTCTCGAGCATGATGGGTATGGGATCGTCGCAGCAGTCGCAGGCACCACCATCGGCTCCGCAATATAATCCTGGCAGTCTCTTGTAAAACAAACAAACAAGCAAGCAAAAGGTGGAAATTAAAGAATGAAAGGAAAACTTGCTGTTGGGAAATTTGCAAGAGAAAGGAAAGGAGAGAGTATAGAAAGCCAACAAGGATGGAAAGAAGAAAAAAGCACGGTCAGGTCTGCAAGAAAGAAGGAGACGTACGAGTAGACGACCAAATAAAACCAGTTGTACGTATTCCATGATACCCTACTGCAGGTTACAACCTGACCATATAGGCACCCTTCGTATTCGACAACGTGGCCGGACTTCTTATTCAGAGCAGTGGACATGAGGACAAGACCACGCTCTAACTCACATGGTTGCCCAACACGAACTGGGCAGGAGGACAAGACACACCTCACTTTTACAGAACTGCAACACGAACCTACTTTTCTCTTCCGCAGACAAACAAGATGTCCATTGAGAACTCTGGATAACTCTCCCCTCAAGTACTAGCTAGTATCCAGCAAGTTGATTTGGCTTGGTCGGTACGATACGTTTCCTCTTCTTAGTATGCATGCCCAAGAGCAAGTTGTCCGGCAACGCCTCATGCAAATTCATGGATTTATAATTAGCCAGATATTATACAACAAGGCACTGGTACCGGTGCGTCGATCCTTTTGCTGCCTAGCTGGCTGCATGTACATCATGCTGGAAAACAAGGTGCTATCATTGGCATGGGGCACCACCGTACATCATTGCCTCGAACGCCAGGCGCATCTCCTCCTCTTCTTTCTTGGCGTCTCTTTTGCACTCAGCATCTGACAGCTCAAAGACTCCTGGCATGTATGCCGAAATAGCATTCCGTTCTTCTTCCAACTCGAACTTTCTCAATTCCTTATCTGCGGACATTCTGTAATGATGGGACGCACCCTGAAACATGACGGGCAGTGTGCCATTCATCATGAGCTCGCCCTGGATCATCAATTCCAGGTCTTCGCGAGCACTCAGGTCCTCTCGTAGCTCCTGCATCTTTCCCAGCTCTTTGGAGCAATCCAAGATGTGACTGGTTCTGGGGATTCGAATCTTTTCGTAGATTTCTACTGCCTTGTCAAATTTTTTGAGTGTGAAGTTACCCTTGTAGTCCACGCACAACTTCTTGAGTAGCCAGGCCATGGTGCCCGCATCTTCAATTCCCATCTGAGCTCCTTGGCCACTGTGGTGTTAGGAAGGGGGCACTTTGTGAGCATAAGCCCTCATTCTCAGGTAGAGTAGAAACAGCACCAGGCAACAGTCTACTTACATGTATGGAACTGGCGGGTGGGCAGCGTCGCCCACCAAAACCACACGCTTGTTCTTGCCGTACGCCCACTTCTTCAAGCGGGGTTTCATCAAGGCAAATCCAACGCGGACAGCGTGGGTAACATGATGGAGTGGCTCAATAAAGCGAGGATGCCAACCATCTTGTTCCAATCTCTTGGCAAGAGCTTGGCATTCCTGCTTGGACATTGTATCTGTCAGGTTGCCCCAGTTGCCACTGTTGGCCTGTTCAACAGGAATGGGCCAATGTACTTGGAAACATTGTTCATTGGGGCCAGTAGGAAAGTAGACTGAATGACAACCGGTGGTGTGAGAACTGGGGAAGGAGATTCCTTCCTGCTGAACCGGACAGTTTTCGGCAATGCCCATCAGACACGTCACACCCGTGTACTCCAGAGAAGTGGCATCTCCTGCCACAACCTCACGAACTTTGGAATGGGCTCCATCACAGCCAAAGAGAAGCTGCGTTGTGCGTTGACTTCCATCTTCAAAGAGGACATCGACCAATCCATCATCTCTTACAACCACGTCCTTGGTAGCCTTGCAAAAGTGAAAGGGGATACCCATTCCCACGGCCGCTTGGAAGAGGACCTTTTGAAGCTTCCATCGGCGGATTCCAATACTCGATAGCTCCCAGTCTCCTTCTGTGAGTTCATCCTCCTTTGCTGCGGCAATCTCGGTTCCGTCATGGCGTTCCCATCGCCTATACACATAGGGGGCTCCGGCCTCTTGGATCTTACGAAGCAAATCTGGATCAATGTCTCTGATAACCCGAAGCCCATTTGGATACATCCCAAGGGCCGCACCAACCTCATCGTAGAACTTGGTAGCCTTTTCGTATATCTCACAAGTGATACCACAATGTCTCTTGACAGCCATTGCAAAGATGAGGCCTACGATACCTCCTCCGACCTGTAAAGATCAACGAAAGTGAGTACAAACTCAAGAGCAAGGTCCAAGGCTAACGAACGTGAAACGTACAATGACAATCTTAGCGGGCTCCTGTTTCACTGATGTGCTCTGATCCTTTGCCATCATGAAATTGTACGTCTTGGTCTCCTGGTGAAAGTTCGAGTTTTGTAGGTTTCGAATGTTGGTTGCAGTTGAGTGCTTTTTTGTTTTTATGCGAGCTTCTCAATCCTGTTGAGATGCGGCATTCTGAAGCATCAGTCGTTGTCAAAAGGATGAAGTAGTTGATAGATTCGGATTTGTTGTTTGCCGCAAACAGACTTCGCCGTAATGGAGTGGCAAAAAAACAAGTCCAGGCGAACCGAACCCCGGCAACCGCTCGAATGGAAGCAACGGAAAACGGAAGGGTAGATTGTGAGGAGCTTTGTGAGGCCAGTACATGTATCCGAACTGAGAAGTGGTTGGCTGGTTTCAAATTAGGATTCTTTGTGCCCTCAGTAATCCTGTCCGGTAAAGATTTTATTAAATAAAAGGAGCACTTGGTCATTCAAGAAAGAATGGCTGGACGTTGAAGGGCACGATGAGAACACTCCGATGACTGATCAAGCTAAGGTCAGGTTGAAGGAACTCCGACCAAAGTGTAGAGAGCACGCAACTGCACAGTTTTGCACATTAAATTTGGCATCGCTTGAGTTTTCAACAGGGACTGTCCTTTGCGGTCTCCCTCCTCCCGTAGGGTCTCAAGCTGAGGCGAAGCCATCAAAGGGCCAACTCCGGCCACTAGCTAGCTAGTTAGTAGAGAGCTGCTGCATATTATGGGAACGAAGGCAAGGATGGGAACCGAGAAAAGGCTGCTCGCTGTTCATCAACCGCGAGCACACCCAAATGACATAGGAGAGCGACATGAAACCAAGGGTTTTGACCCCACCTGGAAAGAAGCAATCTCGCCAACCAGGCCATTTACCTGCTACAGTAGAGCCAACCCAAACACTGAAACTTCCTTATACTTGACACCAAATTCGTGTTGTTGGGCCTCAGAGAGGTAAAAGCTTTCTCCCTTTTCCCTTTTCAACAGATCGGTTGGTTGTTTTCGTTTGGGTGACGAGATTCAAGAGTTTTGCCTTTTCCACAGGTGGGACAAGGAGTCACGCAACCGAACCGTCCTACCCCGAACTCTCCGAGTACTGGTATGATTGAATGGAGGCAGTTTGCGTGTTGAACATCGAGCCTAGGGGCTTTGCTTGCTTCCGTGGTTTTCAAAAGATCCTGGGTTAGCCAACTACATCACCGCAGATTTTCATCCGGTAAAACAAACGGCGGAGTTTGAGCGACCACATTGTCTAGCTATTCAAAGGGCTGATTCTATTCTTTTCTTCTTGCTCGATTTGGTACGGTAACACTGCTGGATGTGACGATGGATCTTTTTACTCTAGTCACAGCTGCTTGTACCGGTACCACTGGAGTGAATCCCCATACTTCAGATTGTCCAAGCATCCATTCTGGCAGCCTCGGGGCGAAACGTTCACCCATCACGAATAGTACATGTACTATTCATCACATGAAGAGCCATGCTCATCACTTCAGCGCTCCTAGCTAGATGCACATATTCATATCTATAATCCCATATAGCAGCCCCTATGTCTTCTTTCAGGATAGTGAATGATGATTCAAAGCAGCTGCCTCCACTGCTTAGTATGCTTCAGGATTGACAGTCTCTCGAGATCTGGAAACATAATCCTGAGAATACTCTCTCTTGAAACCAGCTTCGGCATTTTTTGTGCAAATGCTTGCATGGTATCTGGACCCCTTCTCATGTAGGGAGCTGCTACGTTCTCAAAAAAATCTTTTAGCGGACAATGGAGCAGCTACATCGTGCGTCCTCGCCACAACCGTACAGCCCAAAGAAAGGATACTTCGTTTCAATTATTGCTTCACAAGGGTCCTGGCAATTGCAAGGCATGGCGCTACGCGCTCCCTCTTCCCTCCTCAAATTAATAGCCATCTGGAACTATTTCATCTCCTGACAACATATGATATTGGCTAGCTGCTAGCTGCTAGCTACTAATGAGATTTAGGGGGGGTTAGGCACCAGCGCGGGGGAGGGAAAAAGAAAAAGAAAGGGAGAGGGTTATCCGTTGGATTCCAGATTCCGGTGAATTGCTGGCTCGCCTGTCATTCGTGATGTCTGAAGAACAATCTTTACATATGCAAAGAGGGGTAACGGCAGTCATTATAGTCGTCTTCTAACAAAATGAGACATCTCCCCCTGTCTCAAGGCGATGGATGATGTCTGAAGAACAACGAATATGTCAGCAACTACGTCAAAGGAATTCAAATCATTTCAACGGATACTTCCACTCACTCGCTCTTTTTCCCTTCCTTCGCTCGCACCAGACCTTCCCACCTCGCAGCCATAATTCGAAATCTTCCTACTCGAAAAGGTAAGAATGCTGCTGCTGTTGTTGGTGTTGTTGTTGTTGTTGTTGTTGTTGTTATTGTTATTGTTGTTATCCACAATGGCGACAATGGCATGCTACTAATCACTATCCTATCCGCTGTCCTTCTATCCGTCCGTAGGGGCAAGGCTCTTGGCAACAACAACAACAACTACTTCCTCTACCGACGCTCCTTCCTCTACCGACGCTCAAACGAAACTCGAAACTCGACAATGAGGATCGCCACTAGTCCATGGTTCTCCAAGTGGCTGCAAAGTGTCAACAAATACCCATACAATGAGCTGAGAGTTACAAGGCATGGATTCACCTGCAAGTATGTCATTTGTGGGTACAACAGCGACAAGGAGGACAACTTCTGTTTGCCCACAACAAGCATGGAAGTGACGGTTCTTGAGGAGTTGATATTGCAAGGAGCAGGCAAGCCTCTTCCTCCTGATATGACAGGCATCATGGACTACATGTTTGAATGGGGACGCCAGGATAGTCCACAATGGTACCGTGCTGTTGTTGCTACCCTTTCTGAAATGCTGGAGGGTCCACATCCCTGTGAAAGGAAGGACATCTTTATGGAGTGCATCTATTGGTTAGCAAAGGATAGGATCACTGAGGAGTATGACTTGGGCTCCATTGAAGGCCAGATTTGCATGGATGCTTGGCATGGGTATTGCATCCAGTGGTACCAACCCAAATTTTCCTTCAAGGAGTATTGTATGATGAATCATGAGTTTGTGATGTTGTGCATGGAAGACCTTCAGTATAATGGAGGCCTGAGACCCCAATTGGCTATGTTTATTGATGGCAACAACCAACAAGGACTTTGAATGTAAGTTACTTGCTAAATTAGAAATGAATCGGATGTACCTAAATATTTATTGCTGTTCTTATGCCAGATATCCATTCAATCGAGTTTGACAGGTGGCATCATGAGGTGGTCTTCCTCTCCTGTTGGTCAACCACTGGCAGTATCTCTGACAGCAGCCATTCGGTGGAGGAGGTGGCTGGAAAGGATATGGCAGTATGGGTTGGAATTGCCGCATTTGCATGGCAAGTTGCATCATTTGAATTTGTTGTTGTTGCTGGTATAGAATCAAATTACCAACATAAGCATTTCTTGTTTGTGGCACTGCAGGTGGTGGTGGTGGTGGTGGCGGTGGCGGTTGAACCAATGCTGTTGCAGTCGGTGGTGGTGGTGCAATGGCCTCTGTTTCCATCGGTGTTTGTACTGTTGGTGCTCCACGATGCTGGACTGTTGGTGCTTCTACTGGTGGTTGTGGTTCTGTACAAGCCACACACAAACAACAATCATTTGGTGCATACTTCTGCCGCTGTGGTTTGAATGAAACAATGAACTCTGAAAAGAACCTCTCTCCATTATCCTGTGGCAATGGCTCTGCAGTAGGAAATGGTTCATTGAGACCCACAGCCTCTGCTAGCTCATTCAGGTAAGCCAACTCTGAATGGTTCCAGTATGGAACAACCTTTTCCCATCCAGCTGGAATTGACCTCCTTTCTTCCAGACTGATTCTTGACAGGAAGGCTCTCTTGTGTCGAATGTTGAGGTTGTATCTGGCTGTTCCAGCAAGGTTGAGTGCATCAGCAAGAGACCTCCTCATACCACTATTGGCAAAATGGGCAAACTTGTCATGGAATGCTTCAAGTTTGGATTCTCCTCTCCTTGACAGATACTCAGGGAGGCTGTGCTTGGAGTTGGGCGATGGAAGGATTGTGTCATACATGTCTTCCAAAGGCAGTGGATCAGCCAAGTGAATGGCTTTGTCAACACAGTTCTCTACTGCTGGTTTGGTATCAGAAGTGAATAAGGTAAAGTTCTTGAATGGATCCAGTCGGCCCTGTCCTGGCTGGCTACCATCACTGGCAGTCACCTTGTATCTGCAGAACCACTGTTGCAACTTCTGTCTCATGGTCTCTGGTTCTCTCATCTTCTTCCTTAGATATTTGGAGTACCTGGCTCTGAAGACCTTGGAGGCTTCATATCTGAGATCTCTGCCATGGAGTAGTGCTTGCCATTGGAGGACAAGAGGCCATGTTTCAATGCATGGAGAAGTTTCTCATAGTCATCTGGTGAGTACACATACAGGCAATCCAAGAGGTCTTTCATTGCTTGGAAGTGATTAATGTGGCCCTTCCTCAAATTTGACAGAATCCTTTTCTCGTAATGGAGCAGGCCAAGTCTTCCCTCTATATCCTGGAAAGGATCTCAGTAGTCATTCTTGTTGGGCCATGTGTCGTGTACATGGCAGCAGGTTGAAGTGGCTCATCCTGTCTAGCTGCATGGCAGCATTCGGAGAAGTGGATGGTCTTGTGGTTGAGAACCAGAACTAGCGAAGCAATCTCACCAGTCTCATGTGCAGCATCACCAAACAGCACCACACCAAACCTCTGGAGTAGTTCTTGACCGCCTGAAAGGTTGGCTTGGCAGAAGATTCCTTTTTGCACTTGACACTTGGATCTCTCTTGTGTGCCTTTGGTGTCACTAATCCTCCATGGATCTGTTGAAGGCACATAGCGGCATCATAGATGTCAGGTATGGTGTCACCAAGAGGAGAAACTGTCTGATGTAAGTTCCATCCTTTGAAGAAAGGGATCTGGTATCTGTTTCACTTCCTTCCCAATAGGAGAAGTAGGACATCATGGCCATAATGAACGTCTCTGTTGACTGCATTGTAGATGAGCCGACTGCAGAGTTCTCATTTCCATAGGTCAACATATGTGATTCGAAAGTCTCAGTGGCAGTTCTCTTCCAAATGACATGCCTTGTTTGGAAGGTCATACTTTGACTCCAAGGATGGAGGAGAGCAGCTTGCTGTGGATTGTGCACAAGACTTAGCACTGTTGGCATCAAACTCTCCTCTGGCAACACTCACAGCCATTGACATTACATATGCAACCAAGATGGATGCTCCAGTGCATGCCAAAATAGAGGAAACAAGGTCTTTGTTCTTTGACCAGTTATGCTCTCATTCTTGAGTTGCCATAGCATCTCCATCAGGACAAGACAACAGCAATCCACACTGATTCCAGTCAAC
Organism: Seminavis robusta; assembly: GCA_903772945.1. Lineage (NCBI taxonomy): Eukaryota > Bacillariophyta > Bacillariophyceae > Naviculales > Naviculaceae > Seminavis > Seminavis robusta. The sequence goes on from CAICTM010000706.1 coordinate 44,747, forward strand.
AAGGGTAGTTTCTGCGCAAACAATAGAGTGATAGTGGGGAGTTTGAATTGCTCCTCTGTGGATGGAACTGTCATGGTGAGTCCTTCGAAAGTTGGTGAATGCTCTGGTTCCTTTGTTGGACTGTATTGATTCTGACACTAGCTTCTTGCCATGTGCATCATAGCCAGAGGAGTATCCTTTGGTCTTGTGCTTTTCAACAAAGGCATTATCCTTCACAAGAGTGGTTACCTTTTGACAGAGACGCTAGTGGAGTGTGGTTTGGTTTTGGATGTCTTCTGTTGCCGGCTCGATTGGTGTTTCGTTCTAGCAGCGAAGAAGGCATCTCCATTCTCTCTTGTGAGAATGATTCCAGCTCCTCTCTCATTCAGTGGAAGAGGAGCACTGAAGTGCTTGTAGTCCTCTGCTCTCTCATGATTCCATTGTCAGCTCATTCAATACCTCCTCTCTCTCTTGTTAGTATCTAATACAGAAGACAGAGGGATCTCTTGGGACTCTAACCAAGAATGTCTGCCTACAGATGACACAGTTCTTGAGTGGATCAAAAGACTTCTGCTACCACTCCTCACCAGTGTTGTTGGCGGTCCTTCTTCTTCTGCTCTCTGATCTGTTGGTGTTGGAGCGCAGATTGATAGGCTCTCTTCTTTTGTTGCGAGTTCCTCTGTTGATTCTTGGCAGCCCATTCCTCCATGTTGAGTGGTGTGCTGTGCTGTGCGCTGCCTGTTCCGTCAAGCCCTTCCTGCGCGCTGCACTCGCTTTTGGCCGAGATGAATGACGCTGAGTGGCTCGTGATGGTTGCCGCGGGTTGTTGTCATGTGTCGATTCGCGATGAGGAATCTTCTTCTTCTCCGAAAACAAACAGACGAATTTTCGAGCTTGGTAGCACATTACACTCCGTAGATAACTATAAATGGTACGTTACATATATTGCGATCAATTGCATCAGGTCAGTTTTGTGGTGTTGGTGTTGGTGTTGCTGTTGGTGTTGGTTGGGTTGGTGTTGGTGTTGGTTGCTGTTGCGTTGCTGTTGCTGTTGTGTTGGTGTTGGTGTGTGTTGTGTTGGTGTTGGTGTTGTTGGTTGTGTTGTTGTGGTTGGTGTTGCTGTTGTGTTGCTGTCTGCTGTGGTGTTGCTTGTTGCTGTTGTGTTGTGTGCTTGTGTGCTGGTTGGTGTTGGTTGGTTGCGTTGGTTGCTGTTTGGGTGCTGTTGGCTGTTGCTGTTGGCTGTGTGTGGTGTTGGTGTTGGTGTTGGTGTTGGTTTGGTTGTGTGTTGTGTGTGTGTATTGTTGTGTTGGTGTTGCTGTTGGTGTTGCTGTTGTGTTGCTGTTGGTGTTTGCTGTTGCGTTGCTGTTGCGTTGGTGTTGGTGTTGGTGTGTGTGGTGTTGGGTGTGTTGGGTTGTCGTTGTTGTTTTGTTGTGTTTGTTTTTGGTTGTTTGTTGTTGTTGGTTGTGTTTTGTTTGTTGTTGTTGGTGTTGTTGTTGTTGTTGTGTGTTGTTGTGTTTTTGTTGTTGTGTTGTTGTTGTTGGTTGTTGTTGTGTTGTGTTGTTTGTTTGTGTGTTGTTTGTTGTGTTGTGGTTGTTGTGATGGTGTGTTGTTGATTGTTGTTGTTTGTTGTTGCTCATGGTTTGAATTTGAAAACCATTGCTGTTGCGTGCTGCCGCCGCTGCTCGTGGTATCGCTGAAGATTACTTATATAACTGTTGGGCCTGGCTGCCGCTGTTAACGTTGTATTCGTTGTAGGAGGACGATTTGCAGTTGGGCCAGGATTTGAATTCGAATTGCCGGTAGCTGTTGGCGATGGAGTTGCGAGCGGTGCACGAACAACAGGTTGACCGTACAAATTGACACAACACAGTTTGGGAGCGTACTTTGCCGCTGTGGTTTGAATTCAACGAGATATATCCGAAGAACCGCTCGCCATATCTGTTGCAATGGCTCAGCTTCTGGGAAGGGTGGATTTTCAATTCCCACTGCCGCGCAAGGTCATTCAGGTAAGCCAATTCTGTGTGGTTCCAGTATGGGACAACCTTCTCCCACCCAGCAGGTATTAACCTTCTTCGTTCATTGCTCTTGGCTATCGAAAGGTTGTATCTTGCTGTTCCTGTGAAGGTTGAGGGCATCACAAAGCGACCGACGTAGACGCATCCCACTGTTGGCAAAGTGTGCAAATTTATCATGGAAGGCTTCGAGCTTGGATTCTCCTCTGTTGGAAAGGTACTCGGGTAAGTTGTGCTTGGCATTTGGAGATGGTTCTATTCTCAGATACATGTCATCTAATGGAAGAGGATCGGCCAGATGGCAAGCTTTCTCTATGCAGTTTTCCACAGCCGGTTTGGTGTCAGAAGTGAACAAAGTGACCTTTCGACTGGGATCCAATCGGCCTCCTGCATGACCACCATCATTCAGGTAAGCCAATTCTGTGTGGTTCCAGTATGGGACAACCTTCTCCCACCCAGCAGGTATTAACCTTCTTCGTTCATTGCTCTTGGCTATCGAAAGGTTGTATCTTGCTGTTCCTGTGAGGTTGAGGGCATCACAAAGCGACCGACGTAGACGCATCCCACTGTTGGCAAAGTGTGCAAATTTATCATGGAAGGCTTCGAGCTTGGATTCTCCTCTGTTGGAAAGGTACTCGGGTAAGTTGTGCTTGGCATTTGGAGATGGTTCTATTCTCAGATACATGTCATCTAATGGAAGAGGATCGGCCAGATGGCAAGCTTTCTCTATGCAGTTTTCCACAGCCGGTTTGGTGTCAGAAGTGAACAAAGTGACCTTTCGACTGGGATCTAATCGGCCTCCTGCATGACCACCATCACTTGAAGTGACCTTGTATCGGCAGAACCATTGCTGTAACATCTGTCTCATGGTCTCTGGTTCTCTGAGTTTCTTCCGGAGATATTTCGAGTAGCGATCTCTGAACACTCGGGTAGCTTGCATGTCGGCGATATCTTGCATGGAGTAACATCTTCTGGTGCTCGAAAGAGTGCCCTGTTTGAGAGCCTCAAGAACCTTCTCATAATCTCCGGGTGAGTAAACATAGAGGCAGTCGAGAAGCTCTGTGAGTGCTTGGTAGTAATCGATGTGTCCCTTTCTCAAAGTGCTGATGATTCTTTTTTCAAAGTGGAAGAGTCCCAATCGCCCCTCAATTCCAGGAAAGAGATGCTCCCAATAAGTGTCCTTGTTGGGCCAAGTATCGCTGTACATTGCAGCTGGCTTGAAGTTCTGTCTCTTGGATAGCTGGATGGCTGCGTGGGAAAAGTGAATGGTCTTGGTGGTTGGAACAAGAATGGCAGAAGCTATTTCACCAGTCTCTGTGGCAGCATCCCAAACCGCTGTTGCTCCAAGACTTCTCTGGTAATTCTTCACTGGCTGGAAGGTGTGGTCCTGACAGAAGATACCCTTTGATTGGACGCTCTGAATCTCTCTTGTGTGCCTGTCCTTGTCACTGATGAACCACGGATGTCTATTCGATGCCGAAGCTGCATCCCAAACATCACGAATGGTGTCTCCAAGAGGAGGGAACTGTCGGATGTAAGTGCCATCTTTGACAATGAATTCTTGAGGTGTGTCGGAGTCTTGAAGTTCCCAATAAGAGTAATAAGATGTCATTCGATTAATGTACTCTCTGTTGATAGCATTGTAGATCAGACGACTGCAGAGTTCTCCATTTGCATAAGTCAGCATGATGTTCTCGAATACGTCAGTGGCCGTTCGATCAAGGTGGCATTTAGTTGAAGCAAGAGCAAACTTAGATTGAACCGGATACAAAAGGGCGGCGTGTTGTGGGATGGTTGCCAAAACCTCAGCGCTGTTAGCGTCAAATCTCCTCTTGCAACAGCTGCAAACCATAGACATGACCAAACACCAAGACGGAGCACCAGAGACCCCAAAGACTGGGAACAACGTCTTATTCTTGGACCAATTGGTTCTTTCATTGACAAGCTTGCCGGAGCATTTAGAGCTGGGACAAGAAGCCACAATGCCACAGCGCTTCCAGTCAACCAGCAAGAGTTTTTGACCAACTATCGAATGGTAGTGTGGACAGGAGTACCCAGGCCCTGGAACTGTCATTGTAAGCCCCTCGAAGTGTCTAGAAAACAGCTCTTGTTGCCCCATGACGCTTTTGGCCTTTGCTTTGTTGGTTGTACCACCGGTATTATTCCTTTGCGCGAAAAAGGCGTCACCGTTTTCCTTTGTTGAGTGTCTCCAACTACCCTTTTCGTGTGGAGCAAGAGGAGTTGCGAAGTGCTTTTCCAGACGTCTTGCCTCTTGGATGGAGGCTACAGTGAGTGAGTTCAGTTTGCCTTGGCCTTTGGTTGTTTTATTCTTGATGCAAAGGACGTGGTGAGCTCTTTTTGGCACTCTCAGTCCAAAATGGCGAGCTCTGCAAATCTGACAATGTCTGAAGGGGTCAAACACTTCAGCCAATCCTCCTCCTAGAGTTGTTTGACCACCTCGGCGCTTCTTGGACGGGTATGTGTGTGATCGAGCAAGACCAAATCCTCTCTTTTGTTGTGAATTTCTCTGTTGACTCTGACAACCCATTCCTTCATTTTGTGTGGTCAGAACTTGGCTGTCTCCATTGGTGGCGGCGGTGCTGTTGGGTGTTGCGGACATGGTTGATGGTATCTTTGTGTTGCGATATGCAACTTGGGTTGTGCGATGACCGGTCTTTTCCTCATCTTGATCGGCAGACTTTCATGGAATCTCTGTTTTCTTTTCTTTCGAAAAGAAATTGGGTAGCTTGGTAGCTCATTGGCTCCAACAGTATGTGTCAGGTAAGTGTCGAGTCACCTTAAATGATGCTGACATATACAAGTGTCCTTAACCAATCATATCACTGCCTTCTACCGCTTAAAATCGCGGAACACTACTAGTACCGGTACGACGGACAAGCAGAGGCACTTTTACCTATTCTGATCAGACTTTTAGTGGGCTGGTAAAAATCCTCCTTTCCAATAGACGTTTGTTGACCATGGCGAATAATCAGAGCACATCGGCGGAACAGAAGCCCGCTACGATTGCCATAGTACGTTCCACGTTGCATTGGACCTTGCCTTGAGTTTGTACTCACTCTAATTATGTTCTTCCATTATCTGTACAGGTTGGAGGGGGTATCGTAGGCCTCGTATTTGCAATGGCTGTCAAGAGACATTGTGGTATCACTTGTGAGATATACGAAAAGGCTACCAAGTTCTACGATGAGGTTGGTGCGGCCCTTGGGATGTATCCAAATGGGCTTCGGGTTATCAGAGACATTGATCCAGATTTGCTTCGAAAGATCCAAGAGGCCGGAGCCCCTCATGTGTATCGATGATGGGAACGACATGACGGAACCGAGATTGCCGCCGCCAAGGAGGATGAACTCACAGAAGGCGACTGGGAGCTAACGAGTATTGGAATCCGTCGATGGAAGCTTCAAAAAGTACTCTTCCAAGCAGCCGTGGGAATGGGTATCCCCTTTCACTTTTGCAAGGCTACCAAGGACGTGATTATAAGAGATGATGGCTTGATTGATGTCCTCTTTGAAGATGGAAGCCAACGAACAACGCAGCTTCTCTTTGGCTGTGATGGAGCCCATTCCAAAGATTGTGAGGTCATGGCAGGAGATGCCACTTCTCTGGAGTACACGGGTGTGACGTGTCTGATGGGCATTGCCGAAAATTGTCCAGTTAAACAGAAAGGAATCTCCTTCCCCAGTTCTCACACCAGTGGGTGTCATGCTGTCTACTTTCCTACTGGCCCCAACGAACAATGTTTCCAAGTGCATTGGCCCATTCCTGTTGAACAGGCCAACAGTGGCAACTGGGGAAACCTGACAGATACAATGTCCAAGAAGGAATGCCGAGCTCTTGCCAAAAGACTGAAGCGGGATGGCTGGCATCCTCGATTCTTTATTGAGCCACTCAATCACGTTACCCATGCTGTCCGTGTTGGATTTGCCTTAATGAAACCCAGCTTGAAGAAATGGTCCTATGGCAAGAACAAGCGTGTCGTCCTGGTGGGCAACGCTGCCCACCCACCAGTTCCATACATGTAAGTAGAATGTTGCCTGATGCTGTTTCTACACTACCTGAGAATGAGGTCATTATGCTCACAAAGATCCCCCTTCCTAACACCACAGTGGTCAAGGAGCTCAGATGGGAATTGAAGATGCTGGCACCATGGCCTGGCTACTCAAGAAGTTGTGCGTGGACTCCAAGGGCAACTTCACACTCGAGAATTTCGGCAAGGCGGTAGAACTCTACGAAAAAATTCGAATCCCCAGAACCAGTCACATATCGGAGTGCTCCGAGGAGATGGGAAAGATGCAGGAGCTACGAGGGGACGTGGATGCCCGTGACTCCCTGGAATTTATGATCCAGGGTGAGGTCATGATGAATGGTGCGTTGCCCATCATGTTTCAGGGTGTATCCCATCATTACCAAAAGTCTGTGGATAGGGAATTGAGAAAGTTCGAGTTGGAAGAACAACGGAATGTTGTTTCAGCGTACATGCCGGGAGTCCTTGAACCGTCAGATGGCGAGCGTAAGAGAAATGCCAAGAAAGAAGAGGAGGAGATGCGTGAAGCATTTGAGGCAATGATGTACGGTACTGTGGCAGGCCAATGATTGCACTAGGTTCTGTGCATGGTGTGCTGCCAGCAAGGATCGACGCACCGGTGCTAGTGCACTACGCTAAAAGCTAGTGTAAAGATCTTTCGAGTGTTTTGAGTTTGAGAGAATGAAAGTGTTATGAGAGGATTAAGAAGAGCTATGAAAACTAATCAACGAGACGGAGGATCCACAATCAAAGGATCGTAGATCTGAACTCCCGCGGGATTGACTGTAAGTGTGATAGAGTAGGTTGCGGTAGCGATCCTACTCACCTCCACGATCCCAAAACGGAACGCGTGGAGATTCGTCTAGCATTTATTTAGTAGCGTGGAATCTCTTCACGCCAGCTAAATATCTAGCGCGAGTGTTCACCATCGACCTAGTAAGACTAGAGCGGTCATGAGCAACCTGTTCAAATGATCATATTCACGAAAGAATCATTCATGAGTCGAACTCCAAACCCTATACTAGGATCGAGTCGCGAATAAGGCTAAAGCCGTGTATTGCAATTCGCCCCATGACTTTGAGGGTCACGAAGGGCACGACATCAGTCGGACAAGG